>CM045453.1:28158363-28398363 GCA_024666655.1 Dascyllus trimaculatus
ATGATGGTATACACATGGATTCACAAGACTCCTGTGCTTCAGGTTATCCATAGAAAAGAAATCCACAAACACAGACTTTTTTTTTGGTTTTCTATGTTTACAAATTCGTCCTACCCTACCCCCTCATCCCCACTCCCAACCCAACAGGTCGAGGCAGATGGCCGCCTTCCCTGAACCTGGTTCTGTCGGAGGTTTTCTTTCCCCCCCTCCCTTTCCTAGGGTTTTTTTTGGTTCCTTCCCACCATCGCTGACTGCTTGCTTATAGGGAATCCAAATGCAGCTATGGATTGTTGGGTTTTCGGTTTTCTGTCCTTCCTTACTATGTTAAGCACTATGAGATGACAAGCTGTAAATATGCACTATATAAATAAAATTGAATTGAACTGAACTGAAATAGAGTACTGTACATTTATAACTGGTATATATTATTGTTGGGTGGTTGGACAAATATATCAGATATGGACAGCATCCATTATCAAGGGAAGATTTGTTCCATGATTTTAGTAATTTATTTTTTCAAATGGTCTGCCTCCATCAAGGTTCGACTAAGAAAGTAGTTAACCTGTCAAGTACAAGTGTGCGCTAATAGGAACTGGCAGTTGGAGTTGGGTGAGAGCGAGAAAGAAAGTTAGCAGCATGTAGCCGCGGTGATTTTGAAGCACATGCCAACAGAGGTGATTAAGCTCCTGTTACCTAGAAAAGGAAATAAAGCAACATCATGAGGTTGTCTCTCAGGCTGGTTGGCAACCATGAGCCACACCAGAGTAAAACCAGAGATCTCCCTGCCAGAGATTGGAGCCTCGGATCTGGAAAGACACCATGGCACCTTAAATGCTTCTATTAATTTAACTGAAGAGTTGAGTGAAAAACAGACTAGACCAGACTGGTATGTGAGAGTTTACTTGAAAGCATCAGTTTGTGCAGAGATGTTAATTATACTAACCATTCTTAAAGTAAAAAAAGACTGACTTCATTCTACGGGGAAAAATGATTGGATGGGAAATCACTGATATGACGTTGGGTAACGTATGATGTTGGGTTGATGGTGGTCAGTTGGAAAATGTTCATGTCTCCCAACCTGGATAGATATACACCAGTCAGGAGATTATCAGCTCATTATTATATCCCTTTTACAATAAAATCTGATCTATTCTACAGCAGGGCAAAATAAACAAAGTCTGTGATTAGACATAATGAAGGGATTCCATATTAAACATGACTTTACATTGACCACATACTCATTCATAAAACATTTTATATTTTGATTATGCTTGTCATTCACAAGCTTCAGAGCTACTGATACCCTGCTTTAATATTCAATATATTCAGAATGCTATATTTTATAATAAAATAACTGACAGTATATCTCCAATGTTGCCCAAGGACAGATATTGAATTACATTTTAAACTGAGAAATGCTAGACGTTTTAAAAATCATATCATTTAAGTAGATGGATTTTATATGAGTGCATCCGTTTCCTCTCCACTGCCCACATCCCTCCAACTTATTTAAAACACTCAATATTTGAAACAACAGTAGACGGCACAGTACATAAAAAAAACAGTAAGAAAATCTGAAGGCTGAAGGAAAACTAACAAGACCAAGGGGCTGAATCAGTGGTAGCTTGATTTGATGAGTAAGTGACCTCATGCATTATGCAAAAATTATCTCTGGTCCCAACATGGTGTCATGATCTGAGAGAAGAGCATGTCGTGAGACTCTAACCATCAAATATTCATTATAACACGCACACATATTCACACACCCTCTTGCTGTGTGTTAATTGGCTATTTTGATTGCCGTAGTCAGGAGATGGACAGATGATTCAGATTGCTGTGGTCAACACACAACTGAAAACATTTGAGGAGAAGGGTCACCATACAGCTGCTATTTGTTGAAACTGTAGCTGCTTTATGGTTTCTTTTGTACTACGGGCTATTGTGTTTGTTGTAAACTAATGTTGTTAATTTTCTGTAAGGTGATAGCCAGGATATCTGTCTTTTTAATGACACATTTGTCTGTCATCATAAACTGTTTAGCCATTGGGTTTGGTTTGGCAGTCAGCATCACTGACCAGATGGTACGGCTGAGCTGAACTGAACATCAATGACTCTAAAATAGTTATGTTATTGTCCATTTTGTCGCCAGGGCTATAACCGTTTTAGGGAATGGCGGGGTAATGCATCTTCCACACTTCTCAGTTTCTAATTGTACGTAAGAATGACTAATATGTAGACAGCTTCCTCGTGAACAGTACAGCAAGGGTTGAAGTTACAACCGTCTCTACAAACCTTCCCTCCAGTATCTTAACACTTTATTTCAAGTTGTTTTAGCTACTAGTACAGAGACAGTTCAAAAATGTGTCTTTGAAAACCTTTGCTGCAAGGTGATTTTTTTTTTTCAAAATCAACTTTATGGCTGTTTAATGATGGGTGAAGCATGCTGTCCCAGGCTTCACTTTTTAATAAGCCAGAATGGCTTCACAGTCCAGCCAGCTAACTTCATCTGAGACTACAACTTGTTTGCCAACTCAGTGAACATAAAAAACAATGTCTTGTTTATCTGAGTTGACAGTGAAGCTGAGCTCTGTAGAGGCTTCACAAGGAGGGGGGAGAAAATCTATACAGCGCTACAGTAGTTAGGGCTGCAGTGCCTTTCATCCAGTTTGCCAATTCAGTGGTTTTAATTTTTGTGTTTAAGTTAAAAGCGTCAATTAGAGAGTCCAGGGATGTCATTAGTGCTCTTAGTCTTTTCTATGGTTGCAGGGTAAATTGAGTGGGCTATAATTGTGTGTCATGGAAGCTGACAAGACTGTAAGCTGCGATCTAGAACGATCATGGCACAGTAGGTTACAGAGCATATTGAGGGTGACGGGTATGGCTCCATTCATGAGGGGGAGTATAATGCCCAGTGCAGCAGAGGCGTATCTTGATTCACGGACTACTGTGATGTAATATTTATTTTCCTAGGGAGGCGGTGAAGGGGAGATGCTACTGTAGTTGTCGTAACAGCCTCTTCAGCTGTTTGATGGCCAAGTCTTGACCATGTATTTGAAATGCAAGAAGAGCTGGTAGAAAATATTGCTGCTCGTCCACCTAACGGGAAAAAGAAAGTGTGATCTCATAACACAAGTATTGGCTGCCATCCACTGGCCTTCTGTTTTTTTTTTTTCCAGGATTGATTTTATGATGTTACTGTTTGTTTTTTAAGGTTCAAACAGGCTGGCGCCACCATATTTAGCAGAAGTCTCAGATCATCATAGCCTGTTAGAGCACTGAGGTCGACCAACCAGATGTTCCAAGATCCAGGCACAAAAATAGAGACGACCGAGCCTTTGCAGTAGCGGCTTCTAATCCCTTTGACTGTTTACCTTTTCATGTAAGAACTAAACAGAATGCTGAAGACGCACCTCTACTCTCTGCCATTTAGTTTAAGTAGACCTCGACATCCTGACTTCATCCCTTATGTGATATCTACTTTATATTTTGTTGGCTTTTTTTCAGATTAGTCATTGTGTTGTTATTGTATTGTCTAATTTGCGATTTAAATTGTGCAGTACTTTGGTTCATCTCTTGGTTTTGAATGTGCTTTATAAATACATTTGACTTTGGCTTCGCATCCACATCGCTCTGCTACCTTCCTCCCATTTACTGTGTGATCTGGAATAAAGACAAGCTGATAAATGGGTCTATAATTTCAAATCACTGCATGTTTTTCCAACGCTGCAGTTACCCATGACATGGCCACTGAGGTAGAAAACTAGCTCAGTATCTCTATAACAATGTCTTGCATTTCATTCATGAAAAATATTGTAGGCATGCATACTTTAGAAACTTAAACTCCCAGGTGTTGATTAAACTCCTAAAAACTCATCTTTGTGTATCAAAATTAGATATTTAGATTTCTTTCCATCAAAATAATGGCTTACATACATCTCTATACCATTGCTCCCTTTATAATGTGCACCTCAATAAAGTGTCACCCCTACGCCACTCGCTGCATCTCCAGCACACCAGGTCGCCTACACTCTGATCAAACACTGTAAAACTCCTCAACGCTTCACATCTGCAAGCTCTAATTTCAGTCAAACATATTTATTTCAGAAATCGGTTCTGAAGAAGGATAACAATATGAAAGAAAATACATTCTGCAAGGTGACAGGATTGGTTCTTTTGGTTTTAAATGTATAAAACCCCGGAGGTCTAAATCTTTTAGATACTGTCATCAGTACACTGCAGTTTCAAGGCAGAAATGCTCAGCCATAGTTGTGACTGCTCATTTCGTTCATGAATTTTTACAATATACAAAAACACCATCCTGACATGTCAACAAAGGTAAGCAAACTTTTCCACAAAGGGGGTCTCGAAGTCAAATTCAGACTACGCTATATTGGTGTCTGATAAAATGCTAGGGACCAACTGACAAAAACTAGAATGTAAAACAATTGTGTAAATTATACTGGGTGTTTTGTGCTTGGGAAAGCCTAAGAAAGTAAGAAAAATAATTGTAGAACCATTGGTGTGTTGCACAAGAGGACAGAATGGGTCGTTTATCCTTTTAATTGATCTTTCTACACCCATTTTTGATACCAACAACCTACATCTTTCATTTTGGGCCATTTTCATGATGACATGCTGATCAGAAAGTTACGGGACTGCACATATAAAAATCAACAACCATACCTAAATTTGGACACCATGCCCATTAAAGTGGCTCCTGGTGCAACGGTGCAGTGCTCATAGCGCTTCTGCGACATTTGTGAAGCTCCGTCCCGTTATGTAACCATCTGTGATGAGCACTGAAACTCTTTAACCATGTCAAAACGGCATCTCATTTTTTTAATCTTATTTTGGGGAAGAGGGAAAAGTCGTAAGGAGACAGATCCTGTTAGTAGGGCAGTTCGGGAGCAACAATTGTATTGGTGCGGTCAAAAATCGTGTGCATGATTGCTGCAAATTCGAGCACCCACAGGCCTTTACATCACAGTTCAGGCCAAATGTTATTCCTCAGACACATCAGGATGTTACAGCAGAACTGTGCCAGGGCAGTATGATGCTGGTAAATTTGTTCCTGGTGTTCAAACACATAAATGATGAAGAAAACAAAAACAACATCCCGAGTCACGACAGTTACACATATTGCACGTGATCATGGCATTCTCTGTGCAAAGGCACCATAAACAGCCTCTGAACTTTTTGGTCAACCACTTGTGTGTAGGCTCAACCAGGCATTAGAGGATAAGAGCATAATAGGACGTATTTTGTTGGTAAATTGTGGTTTGATTTTTAGCAGTTTGGCATAATCTTTTCATGGTAGATCAAACAATATGAAACTCTAATAGTTATAGCTGTGCCTCTGAACCCCTGTCTTAAAGAGAGGAACAACCACTCCAGTCATCCACCTCTGGGCAACGTTGAGGACAAGCCTCACAATACCAAGAGCCTTCAGAATCTCAGGGTAAATCTCCTCTACCTCAGGTGACTTGACCTGCAAAACTTTTTAATTACCTTAGTGATCTCCGCTAGAAAAATGGCCAAGGCTTTCCCTGAGCCCTCCAGCTTCACCCCAACTACGAAGGATCTGTCAGTCGGATTCAAGAGTTCCTCAAAGTGTTCCCCCAGCTGCCTATGCCCTCATCCAGCATTCACTTTGGCAGTATTCTGTGTTTTTCCAAAGTAATTTTAATTTGTTTAGACTTTAGTTATACTTTACAAGCAGTTCATAACAGCACAGTAATCTATCACATGATAAGCTGTCATGGCTAGAGTCTAATACAAGACATGTGATGCCTGGTTGCTATAACAGATGAACTGTGACCTTAAGGTAGTGTACTGTGTGTTAATCACTTTCGTTCATAGTACCTAAACTCCATGCTACACAACTATCCATTACAATAACTTCCACTGACAGAAAAC
The DNA here is from genome assembly GCA_024666655.1 of Dascyllus trimaculatus. Classification (NCBI taxonomy): domain Eukaryota; kingdom Metazoa; phylum Chordata; class Actinopteri; family Pomacentridae; genus Dascyllus; species Dascyllus trimaculatus. The sequence continues at coordinate 28,164,280 of CM045453.1, forward strand.
ACACACACACACACACACATTAACTCACACTCATGAATCTCTCACAGACTTAGGCCTAGATGGCTCATTGACTTGCCATTAAAAGAAAGAGCCTTCATTAGTTAGGATGTCCCTCCTAAAAGGATACCAACTGTGCATATTAGTGTGTACGTGTGTGCATGTGTGCATCCAAGGGTTGTTGTCTGAGACATATGCATCTAACCATTCAGTCGGTCTCCAGCACAACACGTACCCACAAAGCCGTATTCATTAGCGGGAGGGGTGCCATTCCCTGCCACTTGGAAACTCAGCGGAGCGTTCATGGCTGTGGCTGGATGTTGAAAGTAAAAACAGATTGGGAGAGGTTCAGATGAACGAAAATGGAAGAATGCAAGCGGAACATTAAAGAGCATTCCAGTACAGACTGTTAGCAGGAGACAATCAGCTCCGGTCAGGGACAAACAGGATCAGAAATGAGTTCAGGCAGCGAGCTCACACATTTTACAGGCTAGGAATTTTACGACAAGAAGGACGAGTAATGACAGAAATTATGCTCAGTGGCCTGGGCATAATATAATGGTAAGTAGTCTTGTATGTCAAGGAGTGATTCTCTCTCTAACCGGTTTCTGCTCCCAAATTCAGTGTCATCAGTCATCAGTTTAATACGTATTGCCTTGTACTGTAGTAGCTCCCATATAAATTTAGAATAGTCTCACCTGTTTGCCATGATAAAAACCAAAAATACCATCAAACACTACTGGTATGACAGCAACTGATATAAAATTTTAAACCATTCCCCTTTACTGGATATTAGACTAATTAAGAATATATTTAAAGCAATATTAAATATCATATATAGCACTTCTTAAAAGTCACTGTTCCCAGTTTCCAACTTTAAAATACCTTTTATATCAACATCCAAAATAAACTTTTTACACAAATCTGACTTGGCAAATTGTAATACAGGATGACTTAACAGTCAAAGTACTTTTAATTTTTGATCCACTGACAATGAATACTGAAAATGAGTGTTGTTTTGAAGTGGCTTCACAAAAAACTGTCTTGGCAGCTGAATGTTTTTAATGTGGCACAGGAGCAGTAGGAAATGTCTTTCTGCATTAACAGTGAGTTATTGCAGATCTCTCCCTATAAATTGTAAATGCAAAGTTTATTTTAACCTCTTCACGACCAATTCTGCAATAATATAACCATATTGTGCTGTTTGATGGTGTCAATATCTCATTTAACAATTGTTAGTTAGACCTGATATATATTATAAACATGTTTAATTCAACTCAACACTTATCCACACTTGACAAGTCAGATGTCCATGTCATCATTTTTTCTCGCATTAATGACATCAGTTTTCCCATTTATGCTTATTAGGTTTCAACAAATCGGTTGCGGATACGGTTTGACTATGACTAGTCATAATTCTAGCTAACGACATTCCCTTGAGTTCAACATATTCATGTACAGTATATTGTCCTTTTAAGATACCCTCAGTTAAGTCTGAACAAGTCAGAACAACATTGTAGATACCTTGGCCTGGTAGTCTTCCTTTTCAAAATGGACTTACAGATATCTTAAAGTAGGACTTAAAACATAACTTAAAAAATATAATTCCCTACTTCAAATGATTAGTTGAACGACTGAACAGCTGTAGTAGTTAGTAAGAAACAGAACTATCATATGAGCAGAATTCACAGGATGGATTTTTCGAATTAAACCTTCCCACAAACTCCTCTTTTTTATAGTTTGAGAAAGTAGACATGAAAGAAACTTATTGTGTGAATTGTTGAATTAAGTTAGGAGTGTTTCTTTTCATAATAAAACAAGTTTAACCATGGAAAAGGTTAGTATTAAACTGAGTTGCCATACCTTATACTTATGACTAAGACCTATCATTTATCTCACTGTAACCAGGAGCAGGGTTATCAATCATCTTTGTACTCACTCTGGTTAAAAAAAAGGCTTCAGCAGCACCTGTCCATTTGTAAGAAGAAACTCTCAAACTTAGAAAATGTAAAAGGAAACCAAGTCTATTTCTAACAATTGTCTATGTTACTAGTTGACTCAGCTTGATAAGTTCATTGAACTTGTTTTCTTAAGTTCAGCTAATTTAATTCATCTCGTTTTTACACTTCCACAAGTCATGCGATGACTTTGAACTAATTAGCTGAAGTGCAGCTAACTCACGTTTTTAAGGCACCAGGAGAACTTCTGTTTCTAAGTTGAATGCACTTAAAGTTATTTAGCGTGTCTGGAATGAATGAAACTCATATCTCCACAAAATCCTTGCCGATAAACTTTTCCTTTTTCATGGCATTTCCTGACGATACCATTCAACAAAGCAACCACCATATACTTCTGCCAATACTGTAATGCTTTGCTGAAACAATGTCCAGTGGGAAGCCTAACATGAGCTGCACCACGCACAGCGATTCGGATTAGATGTTTAAGATATTTACGGCTACTATTTTGACAAGTCAAAACTGAATTACACTTGTGACTAAGTGTCATTTTGACTAGTCAGAATTAGGGGTGGGAATCACAGGGTACCTCACGATATAATACGATACGCGATACATGGCTCACAATACCGACACTATCACGATACTGCAATAATTGATATCTAGCAAGACAATCACATAACGATACATCACGATATCTATAACCTGGATATATTCATACTTTGGTTCCAGTGTGTGTAGCATTTTTTGAAAATTTTTCGACAACACTGCATGAGCGGAGGTCCTTGCAAATGAACCAAGCGATGGACGCTGTAATGCTGGCGGCCCACAGGGACCACAAAGGAAACTTTCCTTTAAACTTTGTGCTAACGGCTGCAGGCTGACTGGAAACGTTAGCTGCATCAACCACTTTCTCAGCGAGGAGTTCAGGATGGTGGCGTTGCAGGTGGGTTTGCATGTTGGTGGTGTTGCCTGTGTTCTTTACTTTTGCGAGGCAGTTCTTGCATATGGCATAGTCTTTGTCCAGCTCGCTTGTTCCCTCAGTGTTGCGAAAGCTGAAATGGGTCCACACTTTGGACATAAATATGGATGGGGCATCCCTTACGGTAGCTTCGTTGTTCGCCATTATACCTGTACAAACTCTTCTTGGGCCATTTTATTTCTGCTCAAATCTCCCTCATTCATGTGATCAACGCCACGGTATGGAGTTATTAAGTAGTGACGCTGGGGAAATGGCAGCTGGTAGGGGAAGTCTGGAGGGTTTAGAGCGCCTTATTATATTAATTAAAGTATCGATATTTGGTGCCAGCGTATTGATAGTCATATCGCACGAGGAGGGACGATGATATATCGCTGTATCGATATTTAGTCCCACCCCTAGTCAGAATAGTCAAAGGGAAAATATGACAAGTCAAAATAACATTGATGTTTATAATGTTCATTCTGGATGATCACACTTAGCACCATTCATCCCACATAACAGTATTATGTGGTATTATGCTCACCATTTGGTTACACCCATTTCCCTTTTTATAATTCATGCACCGTACGTATAATCTTGTTGAATGTTCTTTGTGGGTAATGAATGTGTTCCATTTTACTTGAAGCACCTGAAATGGTGGGCAGGACATTAGCAAAACTGAACAGCTGCATATTAAAACGGTGCAGAAATATGCCAGAGGAAGAGTACCAAAGCTCTGGATTAGTCAAGAGGACGATATTTCCACTGCGCCAGAAGCACTGAATCATGCCTGTTAAACAATAAGTGAATCATTGCAGCGGCAGATGTTACAGCGCGAGTTGTCCAGAAGCAGCATGTGCCATCAATGTGGATGATGATCTGGTTACATTAAATTTGACAGATGCATATAGTGACGATAATTATGTTATACGGACACCTGCACTGTGTTTATGCTTTACGTGAGTCAGTTAAGATGTGCTTTCAGGTTAGTGCACTTTCACTGATCTGATTCTTGTGACAATATCACACCAGCATTAAATTAATATTGGCTGGAGGGACAATAATTCCTCTCAGGCAGTCACTTCTATACTGATGTCACATTGAAAGGAACTACACAGGCAGTTCCTCCTGACTGCTATGCTGCTAGAATAGGTGTATTTCTGATCACAGGACAGCTGGAAACAGGTAAATACTTGGAGCGTGTTGAGGGAAACATTAATTTATCAGCAGTTTTTCTTTCTTTTTTTAATCCTCCCCCAATTACAGGCTTATGACCATATTAACACATAACAAGATGCAGTCAAGTCTTGAGTATACTTGCCCTTAACATATTGCTAAATTAGTTCTGAGATAATTAACACAGCAGTTTGACACTCAGCCACTTGATCATCTAAGTAATGAATTGTAAACAAACAGCAGTTGCACACATTCTTGTATGTGCACACTTGCACACAAACAAAAGCACATTATAAATGCATGCCCCCCCCACCCCATGCAGAAACGCAGGGGGATAAAACTCAACAAACCTTGGATGTTATGAAAAGTAATAACACCTTGAAAATAATGGATTGAACTTGAAACTACAAAACAGCAGCGTAATATAACACTTTAATGTAAAAATAAAAGCAAGCCATCTCTTTTTACGATCTGCCACACTCCAGCTTTGTTGAGCAACCTTTTTAACAAACCAGCCTTCTGCAGCTGTTCCTCAAGCAGCCACAGCTTGGCTGTAGAAGAGCCTGGATGTTTGATCGTCGCCTCATACACTGGCAGCACAAACTATTCGGAGCACGACTTCTTAGAACAGACTGACCAGGTGAATCCAGGTGGATCGCTTTTTACTTTTACCTTAAATCCACTTTGATAATCAAGAGGAGATGTGGGCAAAGTAGAAGAGACAGGATAAATACGGATTAAGGCTACAAAGACATGGATTGTGCACAAGTCAGTATTAGGGAGAGACTTCTGAAAATTTTGCACATCAAGATTAAGTCCTAAGTCTGGGCATTTAGCCAGCATCACAGCAGCAGGAGATACTACATTTTAAAAAACTTTTTAAACCCGAGTGCAGCCTGTGTCTCAGAGAGAAAGTTTACCAGTTGCTCATATGTTTATGTGCATGTCTGTCTGTTAACCTTTGCAAGTGCACACAGTTTTCCCTCAGTTATTTTACCTAAAACAATCACAAAATGTGTGGACCATGTAAGTTAGTTATTATAATATTTACAACTTCAGATTTTAACTTTAAGCTGCACTGATCAGTATTTTTTTATATAAACAACAGATCAAATGATTACACATGATGTGAAAAGGGTTTAGATTATTATCACTTAACTTTGCACTGCAATACCACAGAGCTTTTCAGCACCATGTTTTGTAATTGTCTGGATTTACAACTTGCAGTTTTTAAAGTTGTGATTCAATATTCTTCCTGCAGACAAGCATAAAAGCTTGGTTAAAACCACTGCACACCACCTGCCCATCACCAAACAACACACAGACAAAGCTGGTAAACACAGTGAAGTATTTAGCAGTTTTCTTCAGCAGTTGGTGAATGGCTACAAGGAGTTTGAATATTAAACTCACATTTGTTCCTCCATTGAAAACACAACTCAGACCTGATCTGGATCCTTGACCAAATATAATGGGCTCTTCCTTTGGCCGTGCTCCACCTCCATGAAATTTGAAAACACACCTTGGCCTTTGCTACGGCCTATCAGTAAGCAACTCTTTGGTTAACACTCTGGTCATATAAATTTAATATAGTGATAGTTCGGTAATGTTGTGTTTATAGCCGTGTTGTTTGAATTTGAAAATACAGCTCATCTAAACTGACCTCGATGGAAAATGTATGGCTGTTCTGGCCTGAGGTTTTATACATGTTTCATATGTGAACAACCCATCTTATATAAATAAAATATACCTATATTGGAAAAGCTTTGGGAGTGGTAACAAATCTTGTGAGTTTCAGCAGCGGGGCTCATGTTTTGGTTATATTAATCACGGATTGCACTTTTAACAAAAAACAAATCTTCCCAAGCTATTTCACACACAAAGTCTCAAGTATTTTGGATGATTACAAAGTTGAGGCAGCACATTTTCTATTAGTAAAGATCAATCAGCTGGTGTTGTTTCAGCATTGAATTAGTCTGTTAATTCTCCATTATTTCCACCTCTTTCATTTTTCCTTCCTCGCTTCTCTTGTTTGCCAGCTCAGTTTGAGCAGTATTCACTTGTCTTGTGCTGACACACTACCGCTTGTTCACTATCTTAAGCACATTTATGATTATTAAGACTTCCTCAAGCTATTTTTTCAACACGGTTTTCTTGCCCCCTCATTTGAGCAATTTCTCTTATTATTTTCTCTCTCTCTCGTTGCTAAATTGCACCCATCCTCCAACATTTTTAGCATTAAAAGTGGATGACTAAGAACCTGGAAGGGTCAAAGTCTGTTTGTGACGCACTGGGCCAGTCTCTCAATGCAACTCTGACTCAGTGCTCAGTGGGGGCTGATGCAAAAAAAAAATTAAGCTCAATTCGCACATGACTATTATTACCTAAGGACCTTTTTTGATGTAGAAATTTAAATTGTGTCTGTGATCATGCAGGGCAGTCACAGCAGGCACTCTGTCTATATACGACTGAAGTATGGCACAATATAGGAAGTATCCTCAAGAAATTTGGGCTGAGAACGTCTTAGTTATCACATGCTACCATGCATGTCACCCATCACATTATCATTTGGATTTTCCATGGAGTTGAGTTTGCTCTTTCTCCAAATTGGTCTCCATGCTTGGATGAGCCTTGTGAATTTGCTCTTGAAATGTTCTCAGAGCCCTCTTAATTATTTCAGCTACAGTCTCCTTAATTCTCAACCCAGGAGAAATAGAAAAAGAGAAAAATCTTCTCATTTCCTGCCTTCCCTGGAATGTGGAAATATTTACTTAAGAACAGAGATGACCTATGAAGCAACAGCAGATTAAAATATATCTGGTCCATGTGTCTCATTTCAAATGAAATTAGTGTACAACAAAAAATTATCATATTCCTGCACAATATCACTAAAACAGATCCATATCTTCCAAAAGGTTCCAACTTTGACTCATCAGTCCAGAGGATGTTCCCCAGAAGTCTTGGGGCTCATCCAGATATTACTTTTTTGCAAACGCCAGACGAACCTCTATGTTCTTTTTGGTCAGTAGTGGTTTCTGCCTTGCAGTCTCCCATGGAGGCCATTTTCGCCCAGTGTCTTTCCTTATTGTGAAATCATGTAGACGGATCTTAACTGACGCCAGTGAGGCCTCCAGTTCTTTTAATGTTCATCTGGCTTCTTTTGCAATCTCTTTGAAGGGATGTTGACATGCTCTTGAAGGAAATTTGGTTGGCCAGCCAGTCCTGGGAAGGGTCACCACTGTTCCATGTTTTTTCCATTCGTGTACAATGGCTGTCACTGTCCCAAAGACTCAGCAATGGCTTTATTACCCTTTCCAGACTGATAAAGGTCAGTGACTTTGTTTCATATCTGTTCTTGAATCTCTTTAAAACGTGGCAACATGTGCTGCTGTTGAGACCCTTTAGCTTGCTTAATGATGCCAGACATTTGGTAGATCAGAAGCTAAGGGGGTAATTACTTTTTCACAAAGGGCAAGGTAGGGCTAGACAACATTTTTTCCTTCAATAAATTAAACCATCATTTAAAACCTGCATTTTATGTTTTCTTGGGTTATCTCTGCCTTATATTAAAATTTGTTTGATGTTTAAAAATATTGTGAAAAATAGGCGAAAATAGAAAATCTCTGTAGAGGAAGCAAATACGTTTTCACAGCACTGTCTGTACAATTAAAAACAAACAGCTTTAGGTTGACTACATTAAAGCTGCAACGCCTGTGGGCACTTGGAAAGGTTATTTTTAAATATTTATGAAATTTAATTAATCAAAGAAATGAAACTTTTGTTTGTTTTTGATGATTAAGACATTATAACTTTGTTATACTTCATAAAAAGACATTTTGAGGTTCTCTCCCTACTTTGGTCATGGTTGTACCACTTCCCTTGAGGGGCAGGACTTTATATTGCAGAGGGCAACAATGTGACAGGGGCAAAAAAAAAAAAAAAAAACGCCCAAAAACTGCTTGAGATTCACAGCGTTACTCTTCTGAGAATAGTAAATCTATCATTATTCGTCTGATGGAGTAAGGATTGATTCTACCTTCCTTTACGATAGCTGACCCATGATATGTCCAGCCACTTACAGAGATATATCAAGATTTAGTGTCACTCAGAAAGTGTCAATAACTGAATGGTTAAAGGTAATGGCTGTGTAATAAAGAGGAGCTACATGACTGAGATAATGACAGTTTTAAAAAAGGTGGAATATTGTCATTAGCTATTAGTTTACTAACCTGCTGATATTATGTCCTGGTCTGTCAGGTTTTTCCCAGCGTAAGAGTTACGTTTGCCCTGCAATGCAGCCAGTGACTCTGAAGCCTGCGGAGCACTTCGTTTTCATCATACATGACGCTGAGTTTCTCTGTGGGAGCCCATGTACAGTACATATGAGGCCAGTTTGACCTTTGTAATTGCGGTGGGGAATAGATGGATGAGCAGATGAATAATAAATGGAGAGAAAATCGAACATGTGCGACCTAGCCTGGGTTCAGAAATTATCTATGAATCTTCACGTTTAAGCACATGCTCACACACCAACACGCACAAAACGCACATACATACTTCTTCAATTTTCAGATAAAGACAATGAACTCGGAGTGTTAGACTGCATCAGTGTTGCACTGCAATGTTGTCTTGCTTTCTTTTTTTGCCTGTCCACTTTGTCTCAGTACATTTGGGCCTTTCAGTCACTCCAATATTTCATTTTGTTTTGTATATTATTATCATGTCCACAAGGAAGACGCACCGCTGTGTCACTTCCTGCTGTGATCCCCAAATGGGCTGCGCACTTCATGTCCCTGTAAATTTGTATCTAGAAATCCCACTGCCAACACACTTTCCTTCACTCTGTATTAACAAGTCCGCGAGCAAGGAAGGCATTGTATGTACAGTATGTAAAGTGCTTGAGTGTACCGTCAACATTACAGCCCATTGCGTGAAATTGTCTGCTGCCATTTTGTTCTGGTGCACTGAAAACATGTCTGCGGAAAAACAACAATTCATCTGCAACATGCACTCTGGTTGAACCCGCCTCTAACTTTGAACCCCTTCCTCAACATCTCCTCTTTGAAAACACTAAATGGGCAAATGAAATGACTACAGGGACAAGAACAGCCAAGAACTGGCAGGAAAAAAGGGGCACAAGAGATATATGTTCACATTGGAACACAAAAAAATAAATCTTTCTTTCATCTCATTTTATATAAAAAAAAATTACAGTAACGCTGTACCACTAAGCAGATGACATCATATCTCATCGCCTTGGTTACTCAGTCATCCTGTTTCCATGGCGTCTCAGGGGGAACCGGTTTCAAAAGCAGATTTGATTGGCCGCTGGGGCTGCTTCCCTCTGTGCTGCTAATTAGCACTCTCATGGCTTCCCTCAGGTCTATAGTGAAGTTGGTGGGACAACAGACATTTATACTGAAATACACAGGCGTAAGGCAAGAAAGCATGCACAAAACACAAACACATGAATTCGTTCTCACCCTCATTTAGGGATGTAATCAGGGAAACAACAAAAAAACATGAAGACAGTCAATTCAACCGAGTAGGAAATGAATGTTTTAAAAGCAAGAAAATCCTGGAAAATAAAACAGTCACTCTCCCCACCACAGCTTTACTCAGTTTCCCACTCTGCAATCTTTGCATCGTGATTTTCTTTATCTGCCATCTTTCACCTTGCCTCTTCTCCTCTCCTCAGTCCCCTCCACTTCTCTGCCTTACCTGTATTTTTATATCCACCCGAGGAGTACAAATAGGTGAACAGCAGTAACCCACAGAATTTCTTCTAAATCAAATGCTGCCAGTCTTTTCGGAGATATATTTACAGTACACAGGAGACAGAAAAGTCTGCCGTGTGTGCAGGTAACATTAATAAGCCTTGGGAAATAACTGTATGATGCAGCAATGCGTGAATGTTGTCGTGAAGCAAAGGTTTATAATCAATACACCGAATCTGATACTCTGGGAAGGGGAACGAGGATAAAAATAGTTATGTAGTAAAAGAAATAAGAAAAAGGTGTTTTTAACTTTACTTTTTGTATGAATTTAGTAAATGCAATGTTAAGTGTAAAGCTGATGAGCTTTAGGCACACTGTGAGGCATGTCTGCTACTGTTGGCCAAAGCCAGACCATATATTGCTCAGTGTCAAGCCTTTATTCACAGCTACGCTAACTGGCTGCTGCCTATAGCTTAAGATTCACCATACAGACACAAGAGTGGTACCATTTCTCATCTAACTGCCACAGCACTCTAAATATACACATCTACACGTATGACAACATGTTACAGTAAGGCTGCTCAATTGTTCAAATAGTAACCCTCGAGACCTCAAGCAGTTTCTGGGAGATGTTTTTGCTTCTGTCATCATTTTTACTCAGTGTGGGCTCATTTTTCACTGCAACATGAAGTCCAGCACCTCAAAGGCAAATGTTAGCTAGAAGTAGAGAGACCTCAAAAATAATAGTATTTTGTGCAGTATGACATACGTATAATGCCATAAATAATTGAAAAAAGGAGAAAAACTAAAGTTTTCTTCAATTAGTTGTCTAGTAAAAGTTTTTAAAAATCAATATATAGAACTGTTTTCCAAGTGCCCACAGATGTAACAAATATTCAGAGAAAAATGAAGGGCTCAACTTGCTACAAATATTGTATTTTCTCTGCCTATTATTTTTTACAACCTCAACAAACTAAGGATTTTTTACACAACTCTGCACATCAACTCTAGTGTTATTTTACCATGCTGAATGTATTTTTCCAACAATTTCCTGAAACTGCTCCACTATATAATATTTGTGAAGAGCAAATTAATTTTAAATTATTATAACAATTTCAAGCTGAGTTTTTGGTTACACACATAACACATTTATGCACCACCAGAAAGTACAAAATCCAATTATTGTTTTTACAGTTCTTGCTAAGATAAACAATGTAGTTTTGGTGATGTGTTTTTAGAAAACATACTTTTCCAACCTGCCAGTTTGTCCAGAAGATTAATCATTATCACAATTTTTTGGCTTCTTGTGATTAAACGAATAAGACTGAATGCAATATTGACTTTAAAATGTGTGATCTGCACAAAGAAAACAGCCCATGTAGATAAAAATCCCCTGGTTACGACTTGGTTAACCATAAGAACACATTACAACATCTTGTATTACTCTTTTCAAAGTGATTTTTAGTCACAGAGTTTCTGCGCTGCAATAACGGAGTGGAGAAACTACAGGCACAGTCACCTAGCTAGCATTTAACATAGCCTGCATGTGAGGCATTTATGTACATTTTAGTGTCCATCAATCAGCCAATTTCTAGAAAGTGAGGCGTTATAATGTGTATATTTTGCATCTTGCAGATGCACTGTATTCAGGTGAAAAAGATTCTTATTTTAAGTCTTATTTTGATGCATAGATTTATACATTAGCAGGAATGTACACAACATGGAAGTAAAAAGCAGTGCTCTGTTTATTTACATATTGATAAATAATCATGATCACGATATTGATGAAAATATTTGTGATGATCATTTTAGCCATAATCATGCAATCCTATATTAGAAGCTGATTAAATAAACCTGTGAACACTAATTAAAATCAAATTCCTCTGTCTGTTAAATTCTCAGTATTACAGACAGTCACAGTCTGCAAAATATAAGTGCTTCCCTCTGATAGCTGAGAGCTTCATTAGCATCTATTAGTGTCAGACTTAGTGGTGGATCTCATTTCAGAATGGAACCCTTTCCAGACATTAAAGGCAGAGCTCAATCACACAAACAAGATTGCAGAGGATTTTTTCCTCTGATGCACTCTCTTGCATCATGGCCTCCTTCAAACCAGTGTTTATAAAGATCATACAAAAATAAACTGCCATTCTCTGAGGGCGAACATGATGAAACAGATCAATGTCAGGTATGATGGAATTCATATTCTGAATCAATAAGTGCTCATACATCAGAGTCCAACAGCTTCTAACACTTGAAACTCTGTATGCTGCAGGTGGTGTATTCAAGGTCCCAACTTTTTTTTCGTTTTTTCCAGAAAGAGCGAAGAGGGCAGTTTAGGTGAAAAGAAAGTGGTGTGAGTGTAAAGGGAAAGTTATGATGTAGTGCAAGACATGCGAGTAGCAGAGAGGGATTGAAACGAGAAAGTAGACGGTGGAAAAGGTGTTTGTGCGTAATTTTGAACAAGCAAGAAATAATGTTCACAGGTTGTACAAACATATGGACAGGGGGTAGGACGAAGGAGTAACAGACAGCAAGATCCAGAGAGGCAGGACAGATGATAAGAGATATACAGCAGGTAAGAGAGATAATAAAGACATGAAGAAAAGTGAGACGGCAAAAAGGACAGAGGCAGGGAGTTGGATGTTTATCCTCCCCATGATCATGTAGCCGTCTGTCTCTCGTTTAGCCCAAGGTTCTGATTAAGTCGTTTGTGTTTAAAGAGGAGGAAGCCTCTAATTCCCCTCCTTTCATCTAATTTAATTATGTGCTGACATTCTCCCTTTCTTCCTTGGAAGGATAAAAGCAGCTTAAGCTTTTATGTGGAGCTTTAATGACAGCAGCGGGGAAACTTTACTCGCTGATTGCTTAGCCTTAAGTGTGTTTAGCCTTAACACAGTGCTGCACTAAACACAGTTGTATACACGACTCTCCGACACACAGTGTATTCCTCACGGTTGTCTCACAGAGGGACACAGAGGCTTGCATGCACGCTTTCACGGTGAAATGCAAAAAGTCTTTTTCTGTTTAACTACAGATCAGGGAGCTAGAAACTGTGTTCTGTTTAGCATTCGGCTGCATTACTGCCTTTGGGTGCATTTTTACTCTTGTGTTTTGATGTTACTGGTACAGTGGTTAGCAACAAAAGATCCTGGGCTGATATAGACCGGCCAGGGCTTCTACCTATGGAATCATGTTTTCCAGGTGTCTGGGGTTAGCGTATGTGGGAGAAGGCATGCCTTCTCAAATGAAACATTAAACAGTACCGTGTATAAGGTGCTCAACTGCAAATATTTTAAATGCCAAGTACATTGCGCCAAATAAATAATTAAGCAGCTGCCTCTCCAGTGACTCTCTCGTCCCACAGACAGACTCCAACTCCACCATTTTGATGGCAACCGACAACAGTGGTCGGCCACCTCGTCACGTAGCCTCTGTTCTGCAGCTTCACTGAGCTTGGCGTAGCAGTACAGGAAGCAGTGTGTCACTGGAAGCAGGTTCTAGTTAAAGTGGCCCTCCAGCTTGTTGTGGATGTCCAACTGCAGTCCAACACAGAGGAGTGGGGAGTCCGCAGCCATAGGGCAAGAGACTCAACAGAGAGGCAGCTGAAGGGCCTCTGGGATAGCGACCTGGCCACTTTTGGGGGACCACGATGCTGGGCTCAGTAATGTGATAACTGCCAGCCATCAGCCTCAACACTATCCGTCTCCACAGAAGAGATGTTGTTTACATTTTCTGCCCACAAACCAATTTTAGTCATTCAATATGTAACATCTGCCAATACCAAGTCTCTCAATTTGATCCTATTCTCGGAAATCATACACACTTCAAGCGCATTGAAGTTTTTCAACTCAATCCAAGGTATATGCTTGACAAATTAAAAGCTTTGCAGTGCTTTTAGAAAAAAAGCTGTTCCCTAATGTTATGTAGGTGGTCACAAACCTTGTTGTAAAGGTCTGGTAGATCACGATCTGAAATGAAGTGTCAAGAGGGTAGGCTATACTGTGTCTCCAAAAAAGAAAAAAGAACTCTGCATGCTCTACATGCTTACCAGGAAATGTACTGTAGGTTGCCTGTTGTACCTCTTACTGTTTGATACTATATCAACACAAGGAAGTGGTCTCTCTGACTATGGGCAGTTCTGTGTTTGTAAGGAGTAGGCATTGTGGGGGTTTACGTAGCAACACGCCACTATGACAAAGACTACTGTGATGTTTAAAGGCTTCCAGCCGTAGCTCTTGTCCTCTCTCTTGTCATCTCTACATCCAAGATGGCGCCACTGACGGCCGCCTCGGTGTGTTGGTGCGCTTTGTTTTGTCTTGTTTTGTCCTTTAATGTTGTATTTTGCCACAACACTGGGACCTCTTTCACCAGAGAACAGCTTATGGACATCAGGGAAACAACTCCAGCCGAGTTATTTCCCACTTTTCTCACAACATCCGTGGAATTACTGGGCATTCTGGTCAAAGGTGCCTTGACCTTTACGCATGCAGTGAAACGGAGGAGGAGAGGAAGACGGGCCGGAGCGCTTGTGCGTCTCCGCCGCCGCGGTTTACGCACTCCGTTACCTGGAATATTTCTCTCCAACGTCCGTTCACTATGCAACAAACTGGACGAACTTCGGATGCTGGTGGGTAAAGACAGAGACTTTTCCTCATCTTCTGTTTTATGTTTCACGGAGACGTGGCTGTGTGGATCTGTACCGGACTCTGCGCTGCAGCTGGAAGGCTTCCAACTCTTCCGTGCGGATCGTAACACAGAACTTTCCCAAAAAACTAAGGGTGGAGGAATCTGCTTTTACACACACAGCGGTTGGTGTAACGATGTGACAGTGATTCAACAGTACTGTTCTCCTTCTCTGGAATCTTTATTCATAAACTGTAAACCCTTCTACTCGCCCCGTGAGTTCGCTTCATTCATACTGGTCGGCGTTTACATCCCACCGCAGGCCAACGTGCAGGAGGCACAGCGCACGCTCGCCGACCAGATACTGTGCGTGGAGCGGACATACCCGGACTCTTTAGTTATTGTCCTCGGAGACTTTAACAAAGGTAACCTCAGCCACGAACTCCCCAAATACAGACAGTTTATTAAATGCTCCACCAGAGAGAAGAACATCTTGGATCACTGTTACACCACAGTGAGTAACGCATTCCATGCAGTTCCCCGCGCTGCACTGGGATGCTCTGACCACGCCATGATCCATCTGATTCCTGCTTACAGGCAGAAATTAAAGCTCTGCAAACCTGTGGTGAGGAAGTCAAGGCAGTGGACCAGTGAAGCTGTGGAGGACCTTCAGGCGTGTTTGGACTGTACTGACTGGGATGTCTTCAGGACTGCTACCAACTGTCTGGATGAGTACACAGAGGCTGTGACATCATACATCAGCTTCTGTGAGGACTGCTGTGTACCATCACGCACCAGGGTGAGTTATAACAATGACAAACCCTGGTTCACAGCTAAACTCAGACAGTTGAGGCAGCAGAAGGAAGATGCATTCAGGAGTGGGGACAGAGACAGATTCAAGGAGGCTAAGTACAGGTTTAGCAGGGCGGTGAAAGAAGCTAAACGACTGTACTCTGAGAAGCTTCAACAGCAATTCTCAGCCAACGACTCTGCCTCTGTCTGGAAAGGGCTCAGACAAATCACAAACTGCAAACCTAGAGCCCCCCACTCTGCAAACAACCTGCGTCTGGCCAACAACCTGAATGACTTTTATTGTCGTTTTGAAAGACAATGGGTTGGTCCTGACACCTCCACCCCCCACGACTCCAGTCAGCATGACTCCATTCAGCAGGCCAAGCTAATCAGCTCCGCCTCCCCCACCACAGCAGGGGCCCAGGCCTCTTCTCCACTGCCTACCTCAGTGACTCCCTCCCCTCCCTTCACCTCTTCATCTACAGCGACGCCTTTCTCCATACTGGAGAGGGACGTCAACAGGCTCTTCAAGAGGCAGAACCCCCGTAAAGCGGCCGGGCCTGACTCTGTCTCTCCATCCACCTTGAAGCACTGCGCTGACCAGCTGTCCCCAGTGTTCACGGACATCTTTAACACCTCACTGGAGACATGCCATGTGCCAGCCTGCTTTAAAACATCCACCATCATCCCTGTCCCTAAGAAACCAAGGATCACAGGACTTAATGACTACAGACCCGTCGCCCTGACCTCTGTGGTGATGAAGTCTTTTGAGCGCCTTGTGTTGTCTTACCTCAGATCCATCACAGACCCACTCCTGGACCCCCTGCAGTTCGCCTACAGAGCCAACAGGTCTGTAGACGACGCTGTCAACATGTCCCTCCACTACATTCTCCAGCACCTGGATTCCCCAGGATCCTATGCCAGGATCCTGTTTGTGGACTTCAGCTCTGCCTTCAACACAATCATCCCGGCTCTTCTGGAAGACAAGCTCTCCCAGCTCAGCGTGCCTGACCCCACCTGTAGGTGGATTACAGACTTCCTATCCAACCGGAGGCAGCACGTGAAGCTGGGTGATCATGTCTCTGACTCCCGTTGCATCAGCACCGGTTCCCCCCAAGGCTGCGTCCTTTCTCCCCTGCTCTTCTCCCTGTACACTAACAGCTGCACCTCCAGTCATCAGTCGGTCAAGCTCCTGAAATTTGCTGATGACACCACCCTCATCGGACTTATCTCTGGTGGTGATGAGTCCGCCTACAGGTGGGAGATTGACCATCTGGTGACCTGGTGCAGCCAAAACAGCTTGGAGCTTAATGCTCTAAAGACAGTGGAGATGGTGGTGGACTTCAGGAAGAGCGCAGCCCCACCTGTCCCCATCACCCTGCTTAAAACCCCGGTGGACACTGTGGACTCCTTCCGCTTCCTGGGAACTATCATCTCCCAGGACCTCAAGTGGGAGCTGAACATCAGCTCCATCACCAGGAAGGCTCAGCAGAGGATGTACTTTCTGCGGCAGCTGAGGAAATTCAACCTGCCAAAGACTATGATGGTGCACTTCTACACCTCCATCATAGAGTCCATCCTCACCTCCTCCATCACCATCTGGTACGCTGCTGCCACTGCCAAGGACAAGGTCAGGCTGCAGCGTATCATTCGCTCAGCGGAGAAGGTGATTGGCTGCAGTCTCCCATCCCTCCTGGACCTGTACACCTCCAGGACTCTGAGGCGTGCAAGGAGGATTGTAGCTGACCCCTCCCACCCTGGACACAGACTTTTTCAACCACTGCCCTCTGGCAGGAGGATGCGGTCCATCAGGACCAAAACCTCACGCCACAAAAACAGTTTCTTTCCATCTGCAGCCAGCCTCATAAACAAGGCCCCTGACCCCCACTGACATCCCCACCCTCCCCTCCCAAGAGACACTTGTCATGGACAAGAATAAACACCTGCTTTTTTTTGCACTGTCTTGCACTATCCACCTGACATTTTTGCACATATGCCAGTGTACTTATCTGTATATATTTTTTATTCTATTCTATTCCACTTCTTCTTTTATATATTTTTTTAATGTTATTTTATTTCTTACTATCTTAATCGTTTGCACCAACAGACCAAGACAAATTCCTTGTAATGTAATAATTACTTGGCAATAAACTTGATTCTGATTCTGATTCTGATTCTGATTGTGTTTCAGATGTAAGAGACACTTTTGCAGCCCATATGTCTGTTGACTAAAACAGCAATATCAGCACAGGACCAATGTCCACTGTGCCCAATATCTCTAATCAATTATATTAATAATGCTGCCGATTATTGATCAAGAAAATTATTCAAAAATTGCCTCTCTTGCATCCTGTCACAAATTGCACCCCCTTTACAATACCTGTGTGACAGCAGGGATAAAGAAAGGATCAGGCTTAAGTATTTGCTCAATAAAGCCAATATCGATTGATTGAAAAAATACCTTGACTGGTCAGGATCAGGTCATCTCTAGTCAACACCCTTCCCATCTGCCATGTTAAACTAAGGACACACTGTTTCCTGCATTGGCATTGATCTTCAACACTGATTGCAAGGCGATGCACCATGACAACATGAAGGGAGTATTGAAATTACATTAAAAGGCATAAACAAATGTACACAGCACACAGGAGAACATCAGAACAGTTGAGATTTTCACAAAAATACTGGTACAACTATTGTTAATGTCATCATGAAAAATAGAACTGTACAACTACTCTTACTGAACAGTGCTCATATTGATGCTTTTTTGGGAGTCTTTTTAAGAGGAGGATTTGAAAGAAATAATTACTACTGCTTTATTTTCATCATATGTACTGTATATAAATTATTTTGCAGCAAACTACAACAGCATTGTCCTGAACAAATCACTATTATAGACTACACTATAATAACTATGATGATAAAATGTAAAATACCCAATCATTTACAGCAAAAGAATCAAATGTCTTGAAGAAATATTACACACTCTAATGCTGTAGCTGGCTTTGTGGGCTCCAGGCTGCCTGCTTGCATAACATACCTTGGACAACAAGAGGTGGAGGCTATGTAGTCGTTTCTCCACTTGTATGTAATGCACTTTCACCAGATGTTTCAATAGACTGATTGTGTTTCTGCTCTTACATACAAAAGCCTCGCTGCACTTATGGCACGACCGTTGTCAGGATCAACTCCAGTGAAGGGTGACCGCACTTTTGAGAGTTTTGTGCCTTACACCTTTCCACCATTGTGTGTTTTGTCTGTTTTGAAAGATGCTATGGTACTTGAGATAGCGTCAACAACAAGCTAAGAGACAGCACAGACCTTCCACTGAGCGTAGCCAGCAAAGTAAGTTCCAGCTGCACTGACACCAACAAGTAAATTACTGGGGTGTTTTATGTGTAACGGAAACTGAGCATGCTTGTGTAAGACTGTGGTGTTTATTACAACTTCACTGAATAAATCACAAAGGTCCCCATCCATTGGAAATTTACGGAAATTCTCATATACAAATCTAGGTGGATCTAACTATACTCCCAAAGTCTAGAAGCATTTCAGTGCTTGGACAAGAGCAAATGTTTGCATTTTTGCACAAACACACATAACCAGGCACAGTGCACATTCTCAGGGAGCTTTGTTAATAGTCTCAGCATGTGTACACTTCACAAAAGTAATCATACCATCCCCATCAAAAAGTAGGTTTAAAAACATTCATCAAACTACTACAGAGCATCAGCTCAGCAACCATCGGCAAGAACTGTACTGTCAGAATCAGCTGTACAAACAGCACTACACGGGTGGTGCCCAGCCAGATCAGCAGATATATCTTTAATTAGGATGAAGGGAATGGATACAGCAACACAGACAAACAAACAAGTCATTAATCACCTCATTGGCAGTCTCATACACACATATTTCTAAGAGGCAGGCCAGGGGTATGTATGTGTGTGGACAGACAGCGAGAGCACGAGTCACAAAGTAAAGAACGATGAGAGAGAGAGACCTCGATTAAAGCGGTGAAATCACAGACACAGTCAAAGAGGCCGCAAACAAGAGATGCATAATCATGGAGGACGTAAGGGTAAGTGTTAGAATGACAGAGCAGGGGAAAGAGTCAGGAACAGACAGTGTGTGGCAAGTAGAGATGGGGTGAAGTAGGAGTGTAAAACAGAGAAATGTAGAAAATCAACCAAAAGCAGCGTAATGGAAGACATGAAAAAAGTGAACCCAGTCTGGTAATATGCCGCATTTGTTCATGTGTTATATAGACCAACATTCATCATCATCATGAGGAAGTTAATGAACCCCATTGGTATAAATGGAATATCAGTATATCAGTCACTCACACATCCCTCAGCTCTTCTCAGTCGATCACACTCGTAATGAAATACGCTAGCATGCACAGACAGTGTTGGGCACATAAGTAGAAAAAAACTGTGCAATTACTCATTAAAAATTGCTCATTGCCAAAGTAATTACATTATCTTACTAATTACTCGTTTCACAGATTTTTTTTTAAGTCACTCTCAAATGTAAGCCTGTTTCAAAGTTCTGAGTTTTCAGGGGAGGTAAATATTACACAGGTTCCAATACACGACTTTCATTACTCATCAGTATGCAAAGAGCATTTAAACTCCTCCAAGGCCTCCTTAAAACACTGCTGTTTATATGTATGCAGAAGCACTCTGAGTTTGTGGCCCACCCAGGTATAAAATCACCAGCTAACCATTGATCACTGAACACTGCATTACAGAGGTCCATCTGCACAGTAAAACAACATATTCACACACTTGTCTGAACAAAACCACGTGACTCCTGATAATGACTGAGCAATTGATTGATCCTAAAATCAAAATCGTGACTTGAAACAATGCAATGAGCAAAACGCAAAAGCTGTAATTTAGGACGCAAGTTATGCCACACATCGAACACATGGTTTAAATTTTACCAACTCACGCAGTCCTCCTTGTGCGATAATCTCACCCACACAGAGAATACTGAACTGAAGATAAATTTGTATCACAAATCAAAGCAGAATATCTGCAGGAAGATTCGCCATTAAATCTTATCTCTAAATCCTTGAGTCCTATTCCTGATTCCGAGTTAACAAATTCCCTAAGAGGACAAGTGAACAAAGTCAAATTTGGACGAGATTAACATTACAGAAGGTGAGAAATGAAATGTTGACTGTGCTCCTGGGTAATTTAACTCATTGGGAAATTACAGGATATGGTCTGTAATGGACTTTCTGCAGGACAAAGCCACAGAAGAAAGTCCAAAAGCCATAAAGCAAGAGACATAGAGCAAATACATAAAAAAAACCTCCTTCTCCGAGTCATAATTTAGTCAGATCCTAACACACGCATGAAACACATAATGATTATCAAGATGGGTGACGGCCCATTCCCAAGGACATCATTAGCACTTGATATTAACTGCAAGTAAACATGCATAAATCGGCAAAAGATGCTTCAGGAGTTGCCTGAGAATAATCACACTTGCATTTTCAGTACAAAATTAGCCCAGCAATAGTCTTCTTTAAATTCATGTATATTGCAAACAGTAACTCTAAATAACTAATTTTGCATATTTCACTTGACCCAATTTGACTAAATGTAGATAACAAACACAATAATAATTTACAGCATGACTCTTTTTGGATGTTGATACATTCTGGTAGTGGTGTTTACTTTTTTTTGCTAACTTGCAGTTCCCTGGGTTGTTTCCTGCTCTCACACATTATTATCCCATCGCATTTGAAATGCCAGTTGTGAACACTGTTGATGCCGATATCATGCATCAGTAAAATCACGTGGGGGTCACCAGGTCACTGGTGGTGTGGATAAAGGTCAGGAGATGGTTTCATTTGGAAGGGATAGGACGGATCTCCCCAGTAACTATGAATGCACCGTTAACCAATCAGTAACCCACCACTAGTCCTTGCCGCTTGCTCCGCATGCAATGTCTGTGCGTTTTCTAAGCGTTTTTGTGCTATCCTCCTGAGAGAGGTGGAGCTGTAGCGGGCAGCTTATTACACAGCGGGTTTTCTTTCTCATTTGTTATTCAAAAGACCACAGTGTGTTACAACACAGATGCCCACCGGTTGCATTTCTTATTGTGGCACCCAAAAGCACAGTAAAATGTAGGGATGCACGATAACATCAGAGCCCGATAGTTATCAGTTAATATTGGCAATTATGACGTCATACCAATATTTCCGATAAAAATTTTTAAAAATCAGTCGATAAAATGGCCCAATAATAATAATGACTTCAAATCATCGTTTTTGCCATTGGTCTGTGTGTTGTGGTTTGAGCTCATGCCTGGCTCCTCAACCCCTCCCTTCCCCGACAGTACTGTCACATGTGTGTGATGTCATAACACTGCGCGGTCAGAGAAAAACAAGCAGCAAGGAGTGGCACTCACCAGTGTCGTCTTTCTTAGAAAACATTTCACTAGGGCTGGTCCAGAATATTCAAATATCAGAATATTCGTTCGTTGTGGTGGTATTCGGATAATGATTTTGATATTCAAATATTCATGGCCGCCGCCACCGGGCACCGCCGAGCGTCGCTGAACGCTGCCGAAGCTGTAGTACGCCGCCGAGCATCACCAAGCATCGCCAAGGCTCTAGTACGCTGCAGAGGCTCTAGAACGCCGCGGTGGTTATACTAGGTGGACCTGTCAACTCCAGTGTCACGCCCCGGTGTCACCCTCCGCTCCCTCCACCCCCTGGCAGACACCATGGCACGAACCCAATATTTGAATATTCGGTGATTATTGGAACCGGAGCACAGAAATTGCTATTCGGATCAGACCTACATTTCCCTCGCAGTTTATGCTCTACTCAATGGTTCTATTTATTTGTATGGGTCAAAATTATAGTAGGAGGTGGATTTGTACTCAAATTACAGTTAATTAAGTAAAGAAATATCGGTTGACATTATCGGTTATCGGCTGCAAGAAGTCTAAAATTATCAGTTATCAGTATCGGTTGAAATTGGCATTATCGTGCATTCCTAGTGAAATGTTTCATGTGCACCTAAACAATAAAGTCAGGAACACCAGTGCAACCACCGTATAAAGTTAAGCCCTGTCAAATTTACAAACCAAAACCTCACTTTCTGTATTCTGAAGATTTGAAAATGCCATCCTCAAAAGTGCACATTTTTATGACGGAGCCAAAGACAGGAGGTGTACACAAGCACACGCACACACTGCACGGAGAGAAACTACAAGTCTAATGGGGCCTGAACAAGAATGCCTAACGAGGAGCTCTAACAGGTGTTTCTCATTAAAGCCAGAAGAAACGAATCCAGTGCAAGAGAGGAAGAGAGAGAGAAAGTGTGTGAAGAGTGTAGAGGAGAGAAGCAAACGATGAGCTGATATATTCCCGTGTTATTCATTAGTGTCTTACAGGCTGCTGATATTAATGATTCACTGTCCATAAGATTCCCCCATCCCCACTACGTAGATATACACACATAAAAAAACAAGCCCAGGCTCACAAACACACTCAGTCTCCAACTATTTCTCTTTCTCCTCTGCCCTCTGGCCTTTTGCGCTCTTTCAGCTGGAAAATATTTTTGTCCTGAAGCTTTTGTTTTCTCATAATTTTGCCTTATATCTACTGATATAGTTTGTTTTTCTTAATTCTACTGCCTTGTCTCTTTAACGCTTACTGCTAGCCCTGCCATCTGTGTGTGAGTGAGTGCGCCTCTGGTTATCGACAGCAGGAGTGGACAAAAACCGGAACGGACTGTAATTGATCAAAAACCGCAGCCAACAGGTGACCAGAATCATGTTGTCAAAGAGACGCTGTGAGCAGCTAAGAGCACACACACTGTAGACTCACCCATTTTCATTCCCCACATGGACCAATCTATCACCAAGGGAGCTGCTCTGATTAACTCAAAAACTCAAACCAGCCTTCACTCCCCGAAACCTCCATAGCTCACCTGTGTCATCCGCCGTCTCTCCACCCATTTCACTGCACATGGATACCTCCACTCCATTAACCATTAAACTGGACTGCGCCAAAACTCACGTGCAACAAGGATGAGGAGGGAAAGGAGGAGGAAGAGGAGAAAGGGAGGGATGAGGGGCTCTCATTAAACACTTTGAGACCCGACAGAATCAATTACAGTGATGTATCGATTTGTCAGCGGGTCCCAGTGGCTCAACCAGTGCGCCTGGAGACTGCCACCAAACCGGAGGGATAGGGGGACAAATGGAGGGATTAAAGGGAGAAGGGAATGGAGAGGCGGGAACACAAAATGGAAGCAATGGAGGAAGACATGAGAGCAGAAGAAACGAGGGAGAGATGGGGGGGGAAACCACGGAGATAGGTGTGAAGGAGAAAGCAAGGGAGGGCTATAGCTGAGAAATGGTGCAAGACGCCGAGATGGAGAATAGAGAGAGACAGACAGAGGGAGGGACAGAAATATAGACCTGTAACAGGAGGGAGGGAAAGAAGAGTGGAAAATACATTTCCTTATCAAAGTGGATAGCGTTCTCCCACCTAGCGCCGCCCAGTCTCTTTCATGTCCTCTGTTGACCTTTCTTTTAATTTCCATCCTCTACCTCTTCAACCTCTCTGTTCTTTAGATTTCCTCACTTCATCTCCCTCTCTCCTCCCCCTCCATTATAACTTCCTCCGCCTGAACTTTCTGTCCAGGGCGTACTGTACTTCCATCTCCAGCGTATGGGGGTCATTTAAGTATAGATGAGGCTATAACCTTGAAAGTTACACCGAGCCACAACTAAGTTAAAGCTGGGTAGGCTGCAACATGTTACGACACCGCAGGGACGTGGTCAGGGGGAAATAATAGCACTGTCCAACAGAAATGGATTTGTGTTGAGCGAAATACAGGACCCTAGTGTCAATCTATCCTTCCTCTATGACGACCGGGCTCATGCTTTAGAAGTATTTTATGAGCATGTATGTGGTTATACGTGCACAAACAACATTTCCCATTATTATCTTCTTCCTTTTTTTCCCAGCAACATTATCCCTCGCTTGTGTTGCACGTCGCCGGTGCGTCTATTCACAGTTTGGGAATAATAAGCTAGACACATACAGCAAAGCCAGCACAAACCAAGAAACTATGAGGCTTTTTTTATGGTTCACAGTGACAGACAACACATCTCTCTTTCTGCTGTAATGAGGCAGCAGGGCTCCAACAGACAACATGGGACATTATTAGATGGCACATTCATGGAAAATATGCGGCCGACCTGACAACCACAGAAGGAAAGAAGCCACTCATTCATACGGCAGTGATGGAGATAGCAGACTTGAAGAGATGTGCGAGTGAAGTATAAAGAGGCTGATGCTACGTGTTTCAGTCAGCCCTGGTGCATTGTCAGGGTCAAGGATTCCTGCTTTGAAACACGAACATGCACAGACAGAATACTATAGAACAAGGAAATACAGTGATGACATCTAACTAGAGAGTCATACTGGAGGTTTGTTATGGTAGTCTATTTGTTTAAGAAAAGACTTGACAAGTACATGAGTGGCCAGAAAAAAAAGGAAATTACTGTCCTCTCCAAATTTAATCAATCAGCGTGGTTATTCCGAGTTTAATCAATCAGTGTTGAGGAATACGGTCTGTCATTTGAAAACATCTCTAAAAGAGGTTCTACAGGGACGGTTTTTGCTGTTGGTTGGAAAGGTTTGGAAAGCGGCCAGCAAGTTCCTGCCATTAAAAACAGTTTACTGATATTATAACATACGTTATCCTGAATGTCCCAATCAGATTTGAGTGTTTCATAACAACTTTTATATGCGTTCTGTTAAAGTCCAACTGAATCAAACTTATTTTTTCGTTCTGATACAGAACTCAACTAAAAATCCTGTCTTGTGCTCACCTTTGACAAATTCTATAGTTTGCCTCCCTCATGCATGTTAATGAGTGGGACAAAATATCAGGAACACTTAATGTAGTACAGTACATCGCCAGGACACACTGTGACTTCAATAATGGACAGAGTGGCTCTCCATAGATCGAGGTTGTTTCCAGACAATGAATCAAATCTGGTACAGAGTAAGTATGGTCACTTTCTAAAACCATGCAGCATGACACACTGAACAAAAATAGGAAGGTAGCATGATTTTTTTTTAATTCACTCCATTCTTTTTAACATAGAGGAATAAGTATTTGTTGCTCCAACATATGGCATCTCCACAATGGACTGAATGTCGAGAAACAAGCAAGTAAGCCATACGTCGTAAATGACAATAGGCAGGTTAAAAGTGTGGTTATGGACCATAATGGTCACACTTGTTGTGTGTCCACTATTTGCATCGCCGAGAGTTAATGAGGTTGTCGATTCTGGCTTGTGAACTGTTGTCCCACTCTTCCTGAAGGATCTGGCAAAGCTGGTGGACATTTTTGGTGACAGGCTCACATTGTTGGACACGTCCATCCAGAATATCATGTGGCAGACTGTCTGTCAAGCCATGCTGTCCGAAATGACTTCTTAGACGACAGATGGTA
Source organism: Dascyllus trimaculatus (assembly GCA_024666655.1). Lineage (NCBI taxonomy): Eukaryota > Metazoa > Chordata > Actinopteri > Pomacentridae > Dascyllus > Dascyllus trimaculatus. The sequence goes on from CM045453.1 coordinate 28,190,000, forward strand.
GAGTTTTGGACATTCCAGTGCCTGGCTATGGCCCTAACTGACATGCCAGCATCTCTTGTAGTCTGTGGCATCATGTCATTTAAACATGGCTGGCATTTTAAAGAAGCGCCTGTGTACTGGTCAAGTAATATCAACATTGTTTTTGAAAGGTCCCATATTGTGCTAATTTTCAGTATATTAAAGAAAGTCTCACATGTCCCCAGAATGTTCTTTGTCTGGTCAGCTCAATCAGTTATTAAAGCTAAATGAGAATAACTTTCTTTCTATTTTTGATCAAATATTTCATACTAGAAAGTGTTATACATATTTGTTGTCATTCTGATATGGAACTCCATATGGCTCTGACAGTGTTCCTAACTGATGTCTACATTATTAAATTTTTGTTAGCGTGTGCTTACAGATGGGCCTTTTCACAATGCCTTTATTTCTTTCATATTCCAGCTCAATGAAAATCAGAGAATATTCTTATATTCGCATCAAACTTCTCCAGTATTGCAGATTCCAAATCAAAGACATGATGAAAAACAACACTGAATATTACAGGTTTTTTATCCTTAATATTAGGATACTGAGATATTATCATTCAAAATGTAGTCTCAAATTGCAAGGGGTGAAAAAAAATGTGCAGAAAGTGGGTCTTCATATATCAATCTACAGTTTCACAGATATCATTTTAAATAGCCATGCTTTATGATTTTTAAAAAACCAAGTAAATGAGAGATGTAGAAAGTTAACCTAATGGTATCGTTAGCCACATTAGCTGTCCAACGCACTGACATTAATGATTAATAGGATCTATCTAGTTATGGGGGGACTTTTTTCTAAGTCAGAGTGAGTTTGTTTTAGTTCAGTAGCTTTTTATCAACCTTACAAACAGGAACTCACGTCTTGTTGGTCTCCTTAGCTAGCTAAATAGGTGACCAAACACACACCCAGCGGAGAAAACGCGCACTGCTAACGCTAATTTTTAAGCTAGTTAGCTAATTAGCTGCTAAGCTAATTAAACAGCAGGTAAAACCTACCTCTACCTGTTAGTGTCACCTCGGTGCGGTTTCATAGCTCTGCTGTCCTCACACTCTTCTCTAACAGCGTCCTGTCCGTCCATGAAATGCTTGTAACAGAGGAAGTTCATTCACTTTGTCTCGAGTTCAACCTCTGGAGCTCAAATTATTTGCTGCTGTCAATCAAAGCTGACACCAACTGATAAGCCACGCCCCTCCATCCGGTGTGCAGGAAGTAAAGAAAAAGAACTGAAGCATGGTGCAGTTCATATACATCCGCAGCTGCTTTTATTTGGATTATACAGTTGTAAAGAAATACTCTTTGTCTCTGCATTATTTTACCTGCTCTGTGCCCTTAATCATAACTAATTTCTGGTTTAAAAAGCTTTAAATGCCCAAATTATCTCATATAATGCAGTTAAATTGTGCCTAAACACCTGCTTTCATTCATGAGGTTTAGAGTTTAACAACTGCAGTCTTTAGGATGATTGCAAAAGTGATCTTTTTTTTTTTAAATTTATATATAAAAACCCACCCGTAACTCATAATTATTAAACTCTAGCCTCCAAATATCAACAAGAATATTAGACTTACCAAATATAAGCCTATGCAAGAGGCAAGTTACAAGAAATAGACATATTTTTTGATAATACCATCAACATAAAGTTGTGTATTTGCCCATTATGACTGTTTATTCAGATGTTTATAAACTGGATGAGACAGATTTACATTCAGTTTTGACATCCGATCACTGTCTGGCAGTGGAAAGTAGGTTTGTCTGGTATTTTCCAAAATAATTTTATGATACTTTGAATAATTAAAAGTGATTTATTGAGGCTAGACTTTCAGCAAAGCTCTTAATTTAACAGCCGATCTGCATTCCAACCCTCAAATATGGTCGTGAGCTCTGAGTAGTGACAGATACAGGTGGCCCAAAATGGGTTTCCTCTGTTGGGTAGTTGTGCTCAGCCTTGAAGAAGGAATGATCAGGAGCTCACACATCTGAATGGAGGTTAGAGTAGAGTCGATGTTGCCTCACTTCGAGAGGAGCTGACAGAGGGGTTTGGGGCACCTGATTTTCATTGAAATAAAAGTTCAATTGTTTGACACGCGTAGCTATAACAAAGTGTCATTGAACTACTAACAGAATTGACTTACCATATTTGCCATCCCACACCTGCCCTCTAGTTTCCATCAATCCCACTTACTCGCTTGTTCTCCATTTTGTTCCCTGCACAGTCATTTCTACTTGTAGTTTGGTCGACTGTACTACTGTTTGAGCCTTTGTTCCTATTTCTTAAATAAACAGTAGGTAAAACAGCCCTGTTCTATATTAGGGGGTGCCTTTTCTTCCATTTTACCCATTTCACAGTCTATTTGTGGAGTCTAATTGTCACACAGGGTTGCAGCTGCTGTCCCTTGCGGCTCACTGTAGGTGACTTGTGAGACACTGTGAACAAGGGAATCCATTCAGGGCATTCTGGGTGAAGAAAATTGAATGGGTTTTTTTTTTTTTTTTTTTTAGGAGAAAACAAGCAGACATGCATCCAGAAGCAGAACAAAATGCTTGTACTGTGCAATTTGCTGTCAAAGAAAGTGCCAAAACCAAATAAATATGATAAAAAACCACAGCTACTCTTGGGGAGACAGAGTGGGGGGGGAGGGAACCACATTTTCCTATTAGATTTGCCTCCGGTGTCAACTGTGTCGCCTGTTATATTTAAAAAATGAAATTGGTACAAGATTTCTATGAGAATTAAGCTGGGAAAAAAACAACCAAAAGAAAAAAAATCTAAATTCACTCCTGAGAGATTTAAAGGAAAAAAAAGTTGTTTCATAACCGGCCATATTGGTCTGCCTGTGTTTTTTGCAACGTACCCAGCATGAACTCCAGTAGTGGAGAAGGGTCAGTTAATATAGTGGAGTTAAATGTCAACTCCTCCAGTTTCACTGTCTTTCTGACAGCATCTACAACATCACAGACAACTCCAAATCTAACAAAGGTCAGCTCTCTTTTTCTGTCCTCTTTCCCTGTTTGCATGCATGTGTGTGCAAGAGAGAAAGAGAGAGGGAGGCAGAAAGAAAAAATGAGAGAGGAATGGAGTGCACAGATCTCAGAGTTGTTTAAATCCAGCCTAGCGGTTCGATATCCATCAGATTTATGTCTCTGTTATTTTCCTCTCCTAAACAGTAAGTGATAAACTCAGTGAAGGACACAATAACAAAGATCTACCTTTTCACCTCTCTCTCCTTGCCTATCTCTTGGTCTCTCTGTCTTTTTCTCCCTGTCCCTGTGCTATCAATCAGTCTTGTGGTGATTGCTGTTGGATTACAGGGCTTTTGCTGTCTGCTCCTAGCGATTAACGTCGGGACAAATAAAATACCCTTATATCCCTCCACATTGACCGGTGTTAGGAGCAGGGTCATATGCATTTGTGCTCATATTCTCATGCTTCACAAACATGCGGCGCACAAATTAACCTTAATCTGGAATTCAGTCACAAATTTAGCATCTATTGAGTTCCAGCTTTTCCTTGATTTTTGGTTCTGTTGTGTAATACAGGTGTGATTTTCTCCTGTATCCACCTGTTTGTCCTTGTTTCATGGTCACATGCATATCAGCTGGAGATAAAGTAGTGAACAGTGTAGGTGGTGGACTCCGCTGAGGGAGGTGGCACCCATGATAGATTAGGACTGTCTGTGGGGAATAATGAAAAACAGCAGAACAGAGCAAAAAAAAAAAACAGAAACATCCACAGTAACACATACCAACAAAGCATGTACGCATTCACCACAGTGACAACAAACCAGTTCCAGTGCCTGGTGTTTATCTTCCCCCCCACTCCTGCACACACATAGAGAGAAGATGGCAGCAGCAGCAGCAGCAACTGGCACAGTTCCTTATTCCCTCCCTTAGAGACATAATTCATCACCTGCAGGAGTCTCGTGTGTGTGTGTGTGTTGTGTGTGTGCGCAGTCCGATCTGATCCAGTGCCACCCTAACCTTATTAAGAAACAAACTGATGACAACAGAGAAAAATGTTCCTCCTAACCCCCATTGGTAAAATCGGCACCGCTGCCAACTGTCCCTCAACGTCTGTCCTTTAATGCAGCGTTTCAGACAGAACACCCTCAGATACACACTCTGAAAAACACACACAGTCAAAGGGATCCGAGCAGACCCCTGCTGAGAATAAAACCAGTAACCGTTTGTCTTCCCGTCACCTCCCCTCTGGTCGCCTTCCCTTGCCTGTCGCATGGTTTTGTACCTTCAGCAAATAACATTCACAGGCATGAATTTCACAGCTACCGTTCATATATAAAAGTAACAAACTAAGTGCGAGAGAAACAAGGACACACATAACAAGAGGAAAATCATAACCCAAATCAAAACATTTATTCAGTTTCAAAGCATTACATTTATATTTTCATCTATTTGCGCACAGCTATTTAGTCTTGAAGTTAAAGGGCATCTGCACCGGCCTCTTCACCACATAAACACAATTTAAATCACATCAATTGTGTTATTTTCTTTGCTGTATGACTCTCATACAAGCCTGTGTATCAGGGTAGTAAGAGAACACTCTGTTGGTCTCTCCTTGCGGCCTCCTCTTCTTCCTTTTGTTCTTCGCTGACCCCGCCCCTGCAAGATCAAATCCACCAATCAAAGGCAGAACATCCTACATACACAACATACAACACTGACAACAACCTGTGTTTGAAGGACAGATGTGCTCAGCCGTTCAGAACCACTTTCCAAATGCACACCTCACCTTTTTTGCTCGGGGATCTTCGTCGTAAGTATTAAATGGCATAATGGCTGGAAGCGAAGCTTATGTGTTATAGTTTAATAGAATTTGATCAAATTTAAATCTAGCATTGTGTCACTCATAAATCTAACTTATTTGTATTTAGACTTTCATGTAAACTTCAACAATTCACAAATTAGCAAAGGCCACCAACATACACCGATCAGCCACAACACTTTGACCACTGACAGGTGAAGTGAATAACATTGATCATATTGCTACTATGTGGTGTTCTGCTGGAAAACCTTGAATTTTGACATCCGTGTTGATGAAACTTAGACACCCAAATAAACATTGTCCCACAACAAGCACACTCCCTCATGAAAATGGAAATCCCAAATGTCACTGGCCTACCCCTGCAGGAAAATTCACCCCACCACATGGAAAAAACATCAAACAATCAGGAACATGTTGAGGAACATGACAATGGTCCAACATGTTAATTTGACCTCCAAACTTCCTACACCCCATTGTGATCAAGAATCAACAGGATGCAGTGGAACAAGTTGGATTGACAGAGGCCCCACTGCACAAGCCAGAGTACCCAAAGGATCCAGTGCCAACGTCCTGGTTCCAGACCCCATAGGACACCCTGAGAGGTCCTCTTGTCCATGCCCAATGGTACAGAACATTTTTGAGGACATAAAGCAGACCAACACAATATTAGACAGGTGGTCATAATGTTATGCCTGATCAGTGTAAATATAGTTGGTGTGCCAGTGTTAGAAATAAAAACTGAAAAAAGGAGTGATTAAACACCCACATAAAGGTGGTAGAAACTACCTGCACAAACAGACCCTGCACATTTTTTATATTGAGACATTTAGGAGAAAGTTCTCCCACTTTGCATTCAGCCATGACAAGGCCAAATTAACTTGAGAGTCATAAAGACAGCAGGCGTATCGATGCCATCCAGATCGCCCACCTGCTCTGACACCAGTACCACAGGAGTTGCTCTACTGGTGTCGGCTCTGTCGGCAGATTCTTGGCCTTTTATTATAAAAACCCTTTTCTTTGTACATTGTTTTATGTCATCAAGCATTTACCTTTTTTCCCACAGACATTTGATGAGTGACTCATAGATCCGATTCATAACAGGTTAGATGTTAAAATAAGTTCTAAAATCTTGATTTAGTAAAAGTTTTTTGAATGTCATTACTTTTTTGTAGACAAAGTTCACAGCTGACCCGTAACTTTTGAAGTGTGTTTCACTTGCAAAAACAAATAAGTCATCATTCCCACTCACTGTTCGGATCATAACCTACAACTACTGTAAATAACATTCATACATAACCTCTTTGGGTGCTGACACATCCCCATCAAGACGCAAACAGTGCGGCAGGTTTTATAGTCGACTCCCAGCCAAAAGTGAAACCACAATCACAATCGCAGACATTCATTTTACAAGAATTAGTTGAAACAGTCAATAAAGAGCAGTTAGAGCATGCTTTCCTTATTTTTAATATATATGTTTTACTAGAAATGTATAGTATCTTACTGCATCCTGCAATGTATGAACCACACATGAGAAAAAATTATGAATCTGTTCCTTTTCCTGACATTGACGTGATACTACTCTGCAACACACCTACTGGAGTTTAGCACAGAGACAGCCAGTAGATTAAGGCAACACTCAAGCACAGCCAGGCAACTTGAAGAGTTGATTCAGAGCAAAGACAAGTGACAAATATTTGCATATGGGGCAAGATCACAGTAGACATACACATCAAGGACTGCACAGACACTGGAAGTAAGAATCTGTGTCACAGCATTCACGTGTCCTATTACTGAAATATTGACAGGAGTAAATATATACCCATCAGCCACAAAATTACAACCACTGACAAGTGAAGTTAATGGCATTGACCTTCTCATTACAATGCAATGTTCTGCTGGGAAACCTGAGGCCCTGGCATTCATGTGGCTGTTCAGTTGACACATACCAACCACCTCAACATTGCTCTTGAAGAAGTGCACTAAGCATAGCTTTGGCACTCCCAACACCAGTGGGTTCTACCAGCAAGACAATAGAACCCAGTGTTGTAGCAAAAGTTCATTTGTACTTGGATGAACTGTATTTGTAATGTGACACTCACAAACAAACCTTGGCGTGACTGTTAATCAGAGCACATAATAGACCTGACCCTGATTATGTTTTCTACTATTTTGTTATGTTATTATGTTGTGACCAGCGTCAGGCACCGAGGTCTAATGTCAGTGAGTCTGTTGTCTTCATGATCGAGGTGAAGTTGTACTATCTGAAGGACGGATGCTACCATAAGTTTGCATTTGTTGTTTTTATCTGGGTCAGATCTCTGAACACGAGCCTGGTGTCGGAGCTCTGCCCTTCAGCTGAAATATTCACTGTATTTCTCTTCTCTATCATTCATTGTTACTCCTTCTATTCTTCAATAAAATACAAAGACAAATACTGTTGGACTATTCTTGCTACGGCTCATCCAGATTTCTACCACACCCAGCACACCACAAAAACTGCTCAGGGACGTCTTAAGGAACACAACAAAGAGTCCACAGTTTTGACATGGCCTCTTCAGACGCTATATTTTCAGAGGCTCCAGGATCCAAATGATCTGCTGTCAATGTTCCAGTGTTAGACACCGTAGGACAACTTCAGAGGTCCTGTGTCCATTGATCGATCAGTAAGAACTGTTTTGGCCACATGGGGGGGACCCACACAACATTAAGCAGGTGGTTTTCATGTTGAGGCTGATCTGTGTATATATGATAGGTTTCAAACAAGAATAAACTGAAAACTCCCTCAAGCTTTCCTGATTCACTATTATTCAATGTGATGGTTTGCAGCAGAGTCCACTCTACAGCCGAACACCATTCGCATACATCTACGCTGCAATGCACCTGCAGCCACTGCTCAATACTGTCTAAAAGAAAAATGTATAACAGTGAACCTATATAAAGGGAGCAGTTTCTGAGTACCAAACAGTGAATCTATTTTAAAAAATACATATGTATTTCACTTGTATACTGGATATTACAAACTAACTGCATCTCAGAACCTGTTTTTGAATGTTGTGTGGACAGAATATTGTCACAATGATCAAAAAAAGTGCCTATTAGGAGGAAAAGTGACAGTAATCGCAAAGGTGAAGGTGGAACCATTTAAGTTGCCTGTATAGGAACAAAAGATGACACCTGTACAGCTGAGCCAAAGTAGTCAGATTAAGTGCATCGGTACGTGCGTGTCTGTGTGTATGTGCATGTTTTAAGGATGTAAGGAGCTGTTTTGGGAGCTCTCTCTGTAGTATGTGTTAATCCGTTTATTACACGTCTCAATGTGATATTCACAGTGCTCCGCTCAGCACAAGGCCTCTAGCGCAGATTATGCCCGCTACACGCACGCACACAAAACATCAACAATGCACAGACACACACACCCACACACTCAGTTTCTAATATACAAAAAAAAAATAAAAAATACATTGACACACTCCCCCTCTCATCTCACACATACACACATTAAGCAGCACATTAAGGCCCGATACCCAACATGCTGTCAAAGCTAAAGTCGTTCTGCTGGCTAACGATCCATTACACACTCCACATATCCGACAGAGAGACGGATTGACAGAGCACAAAAAAAGAGGAATTACCCCCCATCGTGACCACTGGAATAATATGGGAGTGTGGGGAAGTGCAGGGGGCGAAAAAGCAATGGATTACATGGTGATCATGGTGAAAAGACAGATACACGGAGAATGAAAACAGGAAGTCAAGGCTTCACGCTCAGATTCTCACAGGGGAGAAACATGTATTTGCCTTTCAGGAAATCAAAATGGAATGGAAATTTGAACAGCTACCTAAGCTATAGCTCCAAGCTCCAAGAACATGCAAATATCCCAAATGAGCAGAATTCAATATATTACTATTTCCAGGTCTTGCAACAAATACACAGACAATTGCATTCACCTTACAGGATCAAATAATGCATATTGCTATCCTTGAGTAACCACAATTATTATGTGAAAGTATGTTGAGTCTTCGGGTGCATTTACCCACCGTTTGAAACTCGGATTCCCATGCTGGTCTTGACTTTCACCATTTCTTGTACCAATTAGCAGAACCTGAGTGCCTGTTTCTGCAGAAAATATCAAAAAAGGTAAATGCTCAGTTTTCTTTTTTACTGTTGTAACTCACAAGTCATCAAGCATTAGCGTGACTGACGTGCAGACACTCTTGTTTTGTCATCATCATCAAATACAACTAATGTATGTAGCGTATATTCGCGTCCATACCCTTGGCAATGAGTCTTAATTCCTGTGCCAGATGGTGGACTGTGTGTTCAGTTGTGTCTATGTCCAAGTCAGGGTCTTCACAGCCTCTCTGGTCCACACCACAAATCTCCATGATCTCTCGGGCTGCTCGTGACAACGGACGGAATGCCGATCCAAATTCTGAGTCCACTGTGCGATGAAACAGTCATGTAGAGAGAGAGAGAGGAGGAGAGGGGGAATGAGAGAGGCAGCAGAGAGAGGACTTGGGTTTTTGTATATGGAGGGTGAGAAAAAATTGGTGTGGACTCGCTAGAGAGGTTAGACCCTGACATTGAATAAAAACAAAAGAGCGATATGTAAAGATATGGGTTGAGAAACTTATCAGGAGGGACGGATGCAATGGTGGACATACAGTAACTGTATCTTACACCTGCTGTTACAGTATAAAAACAGTTACAGATGGTGTAAGTGTAAGAAAGAGATAAGAGGAGACGTAGGAGAACAAAGGAGAAGGTGAGAAGAAGACGGTATACTGGTCAAAAAGATCAGTGGAATGAGTGGTGTCTCATCCCACTCCACTGCGAGCCACATCAAATTGAATCAGATTGAACATCCATCCCCACCTGCTCACTGTAAATTACATCGAGGCCCCTACTGAGAAGCTATGATGGTGTGGGAGTGTGAGTGTGTGACTGCAGCACACTGATTCCCCATGCTGCGTGCTGTCTAACCAGTTTCAACTCCAGTGTTAAGTCTTTCGGTCTTTCAATCTTCCATTGTCTCCTCACCTCTCCCTCCCTCCCTCCCACTCTCGGTGCCTGGCACTGTCTTTCAACTGGCACAGAACCTCCACTTAGTGCTTCACAGCCACCTGCACTGTCAAACTAAGCAGCATGGGAGGACTGATGCATGCAGTGCAGTGCTGCTGACACACGTGGACGTTGACACACACCTACTTCTCGGCTCAATTTGCTTAGTTTCAAAGCAGATGGGACATTTATCAAGATTTCTGTTTCTGATAATGGTTCATGCCAGATTTAAAATGTATTAGGTGTAAAATAAGAGAAGGATTAAAATCTCATCTCCTCCCTCAAGAGTAGGAAGGTCAGATCTCCATCTTTCTTGTTTTGCATAGACTGTATGTTTGATATATTTATAGCTTCAAGTCATATTAAGATGCAATCAGTGACATGGGTGCCTGTCTCATGTAACAAATTATAATGTCAGGTATAATTCTAGCCTATGCAACACCCTTTAATGAAGCTTGAAAAAACAAGGTAAACCAAATGCTGTGAACTTTAAAAAGAGTTCCCCACTTACATATATGCTCAGGAGTACAAAGCTATTTCAAGACATTCATTAATGGCACAAGGGAGCCAAAGCACAGATGTTTTGGCAAGAAGCCTTCTTCAGTGTGCTGTCAGACAGCACATTGGAGCAGCACACTGGCAAGACAGCACAATGAAGCACTCTGAGTGAGGCAACTTGCCGAAACGCCTGTGCTTAGGTTCCCCTGTGGAAATAAAAATACTGCAAACATGTGGAGCACTCATGTGTCATTTTGATGCTATAATTAAATATGTTGAAAAGTGTTTGAGCTCTTGAGTGGCTCTACAAGTGTAGACCTCCTTTAAGTTAAGTGGGAGCATTCAACCTGGCTAAACCTTAAGTTGAGTGTGGACAGTGTGGGCCTCAATCCAGCAAACCATTAGCTTTGGAGCGACAACTTTGAATAAATACAGCAGGGAGAGGAACAAAACATAAATATAAATATCACAACAGAGTAAAAGTTTGAGAATGTGACGAGATTCTTGAACAAGGCTTAAGACAGCAGAGCTAAATAGTTTGACAATGTGAAAAAGAGAGAGTGAAGGTACCAAACGGACGTATATAGATGCAGTTCTTCATAGTGAATCAAGTGAAGAGGCAGAGACGAAAACAATCCTAACAATTGATTTGCATAGCAGGGTATTAGATATATCACTGCATAAAACAGATTATTGTCTTGTCTCTCAGGTGTCAGATTGTTTGTGTGTTTGTGTGCATTTCAGCATAAACAGAGTACTGCAGTGCCTGCAGAGACGTATTCCTGGACCGGCTCCCAATCCTGCAAGTGTATGTGAACAGTAAGTGCGCATATGATGTGTGTGCCAGTTTGTGTGTGAGAATGATACTGTGTAATCTCTTTAAGAAACCAGCATACTCACTGCCAAGAAAGTGTGGCTATGTGTGGAAATCAAGTGTAGTAATTGTGGATGAAATGGAGATCTGTTTGTATGAGTGTAAATAAGGAACAGGCAGAGCTCAGTGCTCGCACAGGACATACAGACCACATACCAGATGCTCCTAGTCCATTTGCTGATGTTTTTGCTCGCTTGGTCGAGTGAATTTGAATTCCAGTTGATTGTGTGGGGTTGTCCTTCATCACTCTGATGCCCAGGTGTTCCTCAGTGTGGATTCTGAGGCTCTTGCTTGACCTGTAACTCTCTGATCATAAAAGAGTCAGGGAAAAAAGTAAAAGAGGGGTCATACTAAATCTGAATTGGAAAGTAAAATCACCAAAACCAACCACATATAAATGCCAAGAAACAAATACTGTAGACAGTTGCATGCTGTTATTTACACAGTACTGCTATACATCCGTTAACTTATCAAAATTGCTCTTCTCTTGGTTCTGTTTTAAAAGCATCCTATCTCTCTATCCACTCCCACGTTCGTTCACTGTCCTTTACATGCTTTAAAAGCAATTGGAATATCTGGATATGAGATAAATGAAATCCAAACACACAGCTCATGCACTTTCACACTGCTATCAGTCGTATGTATAGCTAGCAATTGGAAAATGCAATGCATTTGCTTTGCTATCTAACTCCAACAGCTTGTGAGTTCTGTATAGCTCCAACACATGAAATGACATTCTGGCCATGACTGCATATGAATGCTACACAGAATATAAAGCCGCCAGATGAAATATAGAATAGTAGCAATCATTTTCATGTTTTTAATCAATCATAAAGTAAGACTAGGTTTTGCTTACACATCATTGCAATAAATAAATATTTTATGTTTAAATAAAGTAATTCATAAAAAATAAAACCTATTCACAGCACATCTGAAGATGCAAAACAAAGCTTATGCATTCTCACTGTGGTTCCATAAATACAAGCAGAGCCCTCCAATCATCTCTACAGGCTTTAACATTCAGTCATGCTGACAGTGCACAAACAAACTACTGACTACAACAACCAGGAGTCACAAAGGTCAGAATAAACCATAGCTGTGAAGAGGTTCCCACTTTACACATCATCTATTAGCCTGTTAATGTCAATAATTATATAAATGGATTCAAGTGAATTTAGTAATTACATTTGATGCAATAATCTATTTTCCCATTTGGCAGCAGAATCTGTACTAAACCAATATTGCTTCACAGACCTGTTCAGCCAGTCCTGACAGCTGCAATGCAATTACTGCTGTTTTCTTTTTTTCTCTTCAGTGGTCAGCCAATTAATTAATACTATCGACTGGATGGAGAATCTACTAACTAGTCTAAATCAGCGGAAAATATAAAGAGGAAAGGGGAAGGGAAGTCAACTAGCCAGATTATAAACTGTAAAGAAAATGGAGAAGGCTGAAGCTGTTTTGAAAAGCAAAAACACACTCATAGATGCCACTAGAAATTCTGCAAGACTGCTGGTGTAGTCTGTTTGTTTTTTTTTAATTTTGCCTTTTTACTTTCAGAGTAGCTTTTCATTTGCATGTATTTCTGCCATTTTCTTCATCAATCTGCCAGCTTCCCAGCACATCTTACTGCTACTGTCTACCTGTATCTCTTCTTTTGCTCTTACTCTATGTAAGTGTCACTGAGGTCATTGCCCTGCCTATCGGTCTGTCTCTCTTTCTTTTTTGTTGGACTGGATGCACGTGCGACAGAAACCGCACACTAACAACCTCATTTCCTGACTGATGAGGTGACAAGGAGTAGAGAGGGGTGAAAAGGTAGAGCAGGAGACATATAAAACCTGTTGGATCTCAGCCCTGCCTGGAAAAAAAGAGAAAATAGAGGAGACAGATGGAGGGATGGAGGGACATAAATGAGTGTAAAGTGTTGTCAAGGTGATATTCCTCCTCTCTGACCTTTCTCTCTCATTAACTTTGGAGCTTTAACGATGGTGGCAGAGACAGTGCGGGATTTGACGAGTGGCTGGCTGCATGGAGCGAGGAGGGTAGTGGTGCCCTTGTGGGAGTCTCTCACTGTCAACCTCATTCATTTAATGCATGCTTGACAATGAAACAGCAAAAAGCTGGGCTTTAACACTTAATGAAGGAAAAGGTTGATGGGGTCATTTTGGACAGAGGCAATTTATTTAACCAAACAAACTATAAATTAGAAATCCTTGCTAAATCAAAACAGTAACAGCCGTCTGAATCGCATGTAATTCAACAGCTGCAAACAAGAGTAGAAGGTGTAATAAGCACCATGTGGTTGGATAAATTATAGCATCTGATTCAATCCAAATATTATTGCTTCATCTCTCATGCAATTTAGAGGTGCAGGCTAGACTTTTACCAGCCTTGTTGGACAGTATGAGCAGCTCACAGTCATATCCATTTTACAGATTATTTGTGTTAAGGAAGTTTGGATGCCCATGCTGTGGTCACAAATACAAAATTTATCATGTACCTTGGGAGCACTTTCCTAAGTGCTTACAGCATGGTCTACCAGACAGGGTTACTGCCGGATATTTTTAAAACCATCCAGTTATAGAGGTGTAGTTGAAGGTGAAATGAAAGAAAAGAGGGAAAGAAAACATCTGAACTTAAAGTCTATGCACTCTCTTGCAGGCAAACGATGGTGATAGGTAATAAGACTCTAAATATAAACAAAGTAAATTAAAATAAAATCAACATCAGTTACAGAAAAACTGCCCACAGCGATGCACTGCACTAGGTTCAATGTGTACTGTAAACTATATTTTTCCACCAATTCTTTTAACAGTAATGACTCAAGACAACATGATTTCAGAGGCGTTTTAGGAACAATATGACTACACTGAGAACATATAGTACGTCTCATAAGGATCCTTTCAAAAGTAACTCAAAAGACACTTTTGTGTGGCATGTAAAGGACACAGCAGTTATTATCTCCACTTTTCAGCTGAAAGAGAAACAACACGGAAAGGCTGTGCTGTCTGCAAGGGAGTATTTGTGATGAAATGTGGACAGGGGGCGGGTGTGGGGTCTGTGTAGGTCTCTGAGTGTCTGTGTTAAAGAAAGTTGAAGAACTAGATACAAGTATAAAAGAAGAACACAGGCTTGGAAGCATGTGGAGGGTAATACATAGACACATAAACACACACACAAAATGAAAAAGGTATTTCAGGAAAGCTCCCTTCGGACCCACCAGTAGTAAATTATCAGTGCTGTCCCCCATCTCTGGTTTTTCACCAAGCAGCCAGGATTCCTTTGGGTTTAAAACTCATTTTCATGTCTCTTGTAAGCTCTACATTTTTACATATTTGTTCTAAATCCTATTATGAGGCCTTTGTGATATGAATAACGCTTGCAAATTGGAAAGTATCTCCAGGCAAGAGCTGGACACAGAGGTAATCTACGCAATCTAATCTCTTGAAGCACAAAAACAGCAATGACAATTTCTGATGGTAGCAAAACATGATCCAGACTGAAGAAGCTCTCGCTGAAACTGAAGCATACAAATTCAAGTGCGCGTCCATTACACATTAAAAGACTTTGCCTCTTTAACCTACCTGTTGGGTCTGGGTCATGCAGTGAAGACTGGCATGTGTGAATTGGGTCACAGTGTGCATCTTCTGGTGTGTCGGAGTGACCAGTGTGCATGTCCAAACCGTCTAGATCACACAACTGCTGTGATCGAAACCCAGGACTCTGGTTGTGGATCACCTAAGGGGATATAGAGACAGATAGAGGGATGCGGGAGAAGGAGGGATGGAAGAAGGAAAGGGCATAAACAGTGTAAAGAGGAATGAAAAAATGAAGACAGAGAGAAAACAGATCATGTTAGGAAGACAGTGGTGATACACAAAGGAAAATGGAAAGGAAGGAAAAAATGCAAAGGAAGTAAAATTAATAAAGTACGAGGGGAATAAGAGGTTGGTCTCAAGGCTTAATTTGATTTCAGTATCAGCACAATGAGTTCAAAGGACAAACTGAAATTCAATGTCAATGTAACATTTATCAAGCTAGGTAAATGTGTTAAATTTGTATTTTTCTATTTTGAATGTGCAAATGCACATGAATAATAAGTCAGCGTCTTTTACAGGAGATCATTCCCCTCTCTCCCTGTTTCCTTTGTTTCCACTTGATGAATTGATTTTTAATTAACCCCTCGAGCTGGTGAGAGCATCTCACAATGGTGTGGTGGGTTAGCTGTTCTTCCTGCACAAGTGCCGTCCTGTGAGACAGGGGTAAAAGTGAGGAGGCTCTGTTTAGTTAAGATTAGATCTGAGGCATTAGCATGCTAGCCTTGCAAGACATTGCAGATGGGCTAGGAGAATATAAGAAGAAAGGCATGTGGGAATAGTGCTGCTTAGAGCAAGGAAGGAGCAAGGATGTAGAATGACAAGAGGAAGACGGGGTGAGAGAAAGGAGAGAGGCATAACAATGAAACAGCAAGAGACCAAACACAATGATACCGTGCAGCAGGAAAAATTTCAGATCTCTCTGTGTCGACCGATATCACCTCATAACAAGAAGGATGCAGCAGTTTACCAGCTACCTGAACTTTAAGGTAAAAGGTAAAACAGAAAGGAGGAAGGGCAAAAGAAAAGAGGGTAGAAAAGAGAGACAAAAATATGGATCAAAGACAGGAAGAAAAAGAAAACAGAGAAGAACAGAAGTGAAAGAAAAAAAGTGCATAGAAGACAAGAGAGAAGAGGAGATCAGGTCCAGAGAAAGAGAGAGAGCTGGAAAAAATACTATCTAATCATTTTAGGAGCAGTTTGATTCAGGTCCAGAGGCCACAGATAACCACCATCTTTACAATCATGAACCTCATTTTGTTCCAGCTTTTTAATAAAGCACTAGCCACCCCCTAATTTTTTCATCCCTCTGTCACAGTATAAAGGATTCATACCATTAAATGGCTGATAAGTCATTTGGGACCATTCAAGCAGTGCCTTTTTAATCCACTCTGTTTCTCTTTTCTTCCCTCAATGGTTTGCACCTTTAACATCACAGCTTTAGATATCTCTGAGCTATAGATGAATAATGTAAAGTAATTAGTGTGATACAAATGTTATCTAATATATCAGGTCAGCTACAATAAGAAACTCTAACTGTATTTCGCTGAAGTCTTCTCATTCTACGCAGCGATTATGTCCACTGTAATGAACTTCTAAAACTTGGCAGTGTATTCCTTTTATTACCCAGCCTTGCGATATTTCTAAGACAAACTTCACTTTATGGGCATATAACTAGAGCAACGTATTTGTAAATCATTTCATTCATTGTTAGCAGTCAAGTATTTCTCACCAAAGTAATAACAATATAACACTGTACAATTTTGATAATACACCCCTGTCTCCTAAAAATTACATCCCTATACAACTAAACCGCATTCTGTGTAATTTATCACAAGAACATTTCTAGTCATCATTGTTTTATGTGCTTCACTGCTGTCCCTTTTCAGCCAGCCAATTATATATTAGATGGGGCAGGACCTGGTAATCCAGAAAAAGGTGGAGAACCTTCAAACATGTTGTGAAAGGGTCTTATTTTAACTGAAAGCACAGCATTTTCTATCAATCATGTGAGTGAGTGAAAACGAAAGTAAACAGAGAGTGAAAACAAAACCTAGATCTAATGGTCACACGGTCTCCTGGGTTAAAGTCCTGTGGCAAACCTCCTTTAATGTAGACTCTGTGTCTCTTACAAACTGGAAGCCTCTCCTGCTACATCTTACCTGTAGGGAGAAAATCTGTTTCTTTCAGAGCATAAATGAGAATGCAGCTTAATTGTATAGGGACATAATTTTTGAGTGACAGGGTTGTATTAAAGGAAGGAGCTTAGACAAGGCATCCCTTGTGTTGTATTAGTGATCTACATGTCTGCATCAAAAAAAGGCTGAGCCGACTTCAATAGAGTGGCTCTTATTAAAAAGTTATTGCGGTGTTACTGGACACTGCCACACAGGAACAGTGGTTGCAAATGCATTAAATTATGGATTAAACTTAGCAGGTTCATGTTAGTTACTGTGAGTGAAAGGGGAATCTATTTTGTATTGATGCCTGACTGTGAGTTTGGCAAAACCTTAAAAAAAACAACTTTACAGTACAGAACTGTGAGTGCATAATATTTACTATATCTATTTACTAAGAGGAGATTGTGCTTCCCAGAGCTATTACAGCTCTCCAGCCCAATATTCCCCCTTTCAAGAACCAAAAGCACTCGGGAATGTGGAAATATGTTACCGAGGATGGTTCTGACAGCTGTTCTGGCTTATCAGTCCGCAAATCTTTTTCTCTTTCTGCCTCCGCAGGAACAAAGGAATCTAGTAGATGAGATATGGCAGGATTCTCTCGCTCTTCCGTGGATCTCTCCCTCGTTAAACGTCCTTGCATCTGTGCTTCCTCGTCTGAAGAGTCTTCTTCTCGTGGAGCCAGACCCAGGCTATCACTGGACATTTCATCTCCACTGTCTTCATGAAAAATACAGAGAAGCATGTTAAAAGAATGAAAGGCTTGGTTTGAGTAATGATTCAAGATGAATGAAGATTACCTTTACAAATACTGGACTTTAATCTAAAATAATGCTATTGTTGCTCAAAAAAGCAATGCATTATCCATTACTTGTTACCTGTAATGCATTACTTCTTTTATTTAACTCTCTGTAGAAAGTGACTTGTTACAGGACTTATTAAATTATGTTTGCATTACACCACATCACCTGAGATGTATTGCCATAAAACCTTATATATGCCCACATACCACCACAAATCCCATCCTAATAAGGAGTACATGCATAAGATCTTCCATTTATGCTCTTTAAATGAGTATTACCACTCAGCAAACAGCAAGGTTGGTGGAAATCAGCCCAAAGAGCACTTCACAGAAAAATGTCTTGGCAAGAACAAAGCTTAATTGCATGTACAAGAGAATCAAGGTGGCATTGGCAGTAGACTATACTGGCTCAAAACAAAAGTAGTAACAGTAATGTGATTGCTGTCTTCAGGAATAGTAAACCATTAGAGACAAAAGTAATGTGATTAGAGTCATGTGTTACTTTCTGATGTGTTACCATCAACACCGGGTTCAAGCAATGCTGGTCTTTC
Organism: Dascyllus trimaculatus; assembly: GCA_024666655.1. NCBI lineage: Eukaryota > Metazoa > Chordata > Actinopteri > Pomacentridae > Dascyllus > Dascyllus trimaculatus. The sequence goes on from CM045453.1 coordinate 28,208,370, forward strand.
AAGGTGACTAGTAAACAGACAGACTGTCCTTGTTTATCGTGCTTTGAACCACTGAACCAACCGTTTCATCTCCAGCATCCAAGGAAAAATGTAACATGTGATTCCCAGTGTCCTTGACACTGTGAGGCTCTAATAAGCTGATAAAGCAGGCATTGCGTGACACACCGGTCAAAGAGCTGTAGGAAGTGGTGGAAGTGAGGGATGCAAAGGATGAAGAAAGGCACAGAGATGATGAATGAATAGAGAAAGAGAGGCAGAGGTGTGAAGTCAAGAAGTGGAGCTGAGATAAAGAAAAAGCAAGATTAGAAAAAAGTTGTGAAAGAATGGGCCTTTTCAAACTGTCACCACAGTTCACACGAAACAAGGTTCTCTATTTAAAGCACAATATTAATTCTAAAACAACTCTAATACATTTCTCAAGGTTTCTGAAGGAGAAACTGCAATTAGCAAATCCTAACCTATACACACACACATTCTCTCCTGTTAGACGCATGAATGGGCACACACACACAGATCCACACAAACACAGTCAGCAAAAAAAAAGGTACATGTACATCCACAGAATTGCTATGTGAATAAATGCATTTGGGTAAAGAGGCAAGAACAAGCGAGGTAATTAGTTATAAAAAAAAGTGAACTGGGTGACATTCACAAAAGCTCATTATTTAAGCGTACATTAAATAATCTCAACTGCCATAAATACATAAATAAGGTGATTGTATGGTCATCAGATTATCATGTAAAAATGATGTGATATGTAGAATTATCACATCAAAGTATAATGATTAGATTTATCAACTGGAAAATAATGTCCCATGATGGCGTTTGATGACAGACACAATACAATTAACAAGTCAATATTTTATCTGTCTAATTTAATAAAATTTGTTGCTCATTCCTCTTTAATGGAATTTGTTCCACACAGTCAGCGACACACACCAGTCATCTGTCAGCCAACCACTGTGGATATGTGCTTAAGTTAATTTATGAAACACGATGTCACCCATAGCAACGAGGTCAACTCCACCCCTCCTCTCAGCTTCGACGTTCTCGATATTCCTTGCTAAAAATTGCTCCCAGGGGCGTTGTGAATAGGTCTTAAGAGGAACATCTTAGGAACTTATGGTGCTACAAGGACTCCAAAGGGTGAGATAAGACTTGTAACTTGTAAGCAAAGATGAACAGAAGGCGCTAATGACGCCACAGTCCCCACACCCATTAAACAGCCACAGTGGTGGTGGAAAAAACATATGCATCTCTGGATTTAATAACCACATTGTGACACATGGTGAATGTTTGAATGATGTGTACAATGTGAGTAACAATAGAATCTTTTGTGTGTATTATTAGTTGAAATATTGCTTGTTGATAATTGTAGCTTTCAAAAAAAGTCTAACTAGATTTTCAGACACATTTGTATATAAATGCAAAAAAAGAAACAGTTCAATTCATTTTTTCTTGCTATTGTATGTGTGTGTGTGTGTGCGTGTGCATGGACCCACTGGCATGCATGAGTCAGATGAGTGTATTTTCATTAGTAAATCCTACAAAAAGGTTAGTGCGTGTGTCTGTGTGCTCTACACTAAGAGAATTCAGGGCCATTCTTTAAAGTGTAATTACCTTCTTGTCTGTTGTAGTTTTATGTCAGGTATTTACTTAAAACCAAACCTTAATCGATATTAATAAAAAGAAAAAGAACACTTTTTATGGCTGGATCTAAATTGGCTCTGACAGCCCAGAGGAATAAAAGGAAGCCATTACTGCTGAGATCCACAAACAGTTTATTCATATAAACTGCCTGACCACTGAGAATTGTGTTCAAACTGTGGCATGACAAAGTGTTCTTTCAGGAATCACTTTACTGCAGAGACTTGTGCCTCCCCATCCATAAACATGAAAATGTTTTTCTCTCTATCTTATTTTTGTAACCCAAATCTCAGTCCTCAGAAATTATTGCATGGCCCCTGGAAATCGCAGCAAATAGTGTTGTCTTGAAATGCAAAACGCATCAAATCGATTTAAGAGAAACAGACTATAATGGAAATATTCTGTATATACAAATTGTTGTAGTGCAGTGAAAAGTAATGTTGTTCAGTTAGATAGACATAATGTGTATCTGTCTTTGCCTTGAAACCACACATTTGCCTTCAAGATTTAGCTAATTACTAACAGATTTATCTAACTCTGTAATCATTATTGGCTTCAAACTGTTTCTAACCCTTATTAACCTGGCTGTTTGGAAACTAATTGTTATGCATGCTCCTTTCACATTCCTTCTCCACCTTGCTAATGGGTGAAATGACACCAGAAGCCTACTTTGACAATTTCAAGATCTATGCCATGAGAGCAGAGGTGGAAATGTTATTTTCTAATCACACGATCGAGCTGGTAATTGTACGAGGTGTAAATTAGCACTTCTTTTTGAATAATGCCGATGAGGAACAAACTGAATCTCTCATCTGTCTGTGGTGCTATTTCTGTAAATGGCAAAGAACTTTGTTGTGTATTCTTGGTGGCAGGGAGTAGGCGTGGCACCTGATGTTCCTGTTGAAGTCGATGCTCCCAAGCAAATACACAGATCTCTAGCCAAAGTCCAACCCACGCCACCATTACAGAGTAGTTATGCATCATTCAGTTCACAAATTCAGATGAGGACCAAAGCCACAATTAGTAGAAGATAAACAAAAAACAGATTACATACAAGACTAATTAAAGTTGGGAGAAACCTCAAGATGAGCGGGAACCTAAGGACTAGATTAAATACAGATAATGTTTGTTTCCACCAACCTTTTATACAGATTTACACAGTTGTTGGGGGGGTTTTGTCAGGAAAGAGCAATCAACAGACACATGGGCCGATGCCTTTACTAAGATTTCTAAGGATTTTGGATAAATATGAAAGTAATTTACCTCCACTCCACTACAAATAAATATCAAAATTAGTAACCAGTAGCAAGCATTTCATTATCAAAACAAGGACAGACAGTGTGTTTGTTTTATGCATTAGTTTTCTATATGCCATCCTATGTCTGTCCCCTTTACTCTAACCCCAACCGGTTGAGGCAGACCCCAATACTCCCTGAGCCTGGTTCTGCCGGAGATTACTTTCTGGTAAAGGGGAGTTTTTTTGTTCTCACGGCTGCCAAGTGTTTGCTAAAAGGGAATCCAAAGAACACTTGGGATTTGATTAGTTTCTCTGTAAAAGTTTGTAAAGTCTACACCTTATTATGTGATGGGCCTTAAAAAATAACCTATGCAGTGAATTTGCACTATAAAAGTAAAGCTGAATTGAAATTATGCCATCTCAACACCATCAATGCACACACACATACACACTCACAAGGGCATTATTACACTTAACTTACCCATTAATAGCTGCTCTTCCTCCTCCTCCATTTTCACAGCTCCACAAGGATTCTGGATGACATTTAAGAGACGGGATGATGGGACACAGTGTGTATCCCAATGTGACAAAGTTGATTTGTGGTCACCAGATATTGGGGTAGGGGACATAAAAACTGCAAAGTCTTCATATGTTGGAGTTGATGTACATCGAGAATACACATTAGGAGGGGGGTCATTAAGTAGAGATAACCTTGACAGGGTTTTTGCAGGCACCTCATATGGTGCAAAGGTTATTTGTGATTGACTTGGTTCTTGGGATTTTGGTGATGGGTGTGGACTGGCAGACACATGTGGCAAAGGCAGCTGGAGTTGATTGTCTAATAGAACTGACTCCTGGTCACAAGAGGAATGTTGAGATTGCCGTCGGGGCATCAGATTGCTTCTCGGTGATTCACAAAGCTTTGGAGATGAGATTGGTTCTGCGAATAACTGGGAAGATTGGGATTGTTCTGCCAAGAGAGATGAGTCTGAGTCCTCTTGTAATGGAGCTGAATGGCAAACTTTGGGCAATAAAGTCGAATCAGTAGAGCTTGATGGCGAGACTGTGAAAGTAGACCTAAGGGGAGAGGATGTGGATGGAGAAAGGCAGAGATTCTCCTGTGGGACTAGTGAACTGTTACTAGCCAAAGCGAAACCATCAGCTGAAAATAAGGGGATTTGCGACTGGCAACGTGGTAATGAGGACAAAAGTTGTGGCGATCTACACATAGCTTTTGATTTATGAATAGTGGGAGACAAAATGGACCTTGGGGACTTTGAGGTTGGTGCCTTGATTGATGCCTCCGAAGTTCTTGAAGTCTCAGCAGTAGGACAAGCTGATGGCTTACTTTTAGAGGGCAATGCTGTGTAAAAGACACAAACAAGCAAATAAACAAAGTGGAAAAATAAAGTATTATAAAGTAAATTAAGTATTTGTTCACATAATGTTCATAAACATGGCTGAAATAGGTTGATAATAGGTTTTCTATACAGGATTAATAGAACCCTATGGATGACTCTATAACTTCTAGAGCTTACTAATTCAACACTCGCATGATTTTTTAATTATATTTTCCAGTGTCTGCAATGCACCTGAACAGTCACAGTTCACCTCACAAAATAGTGTAGCTCAAATAAAACAAACAAGCTTTCAGGCATCTACTTTGATATGCTTTAAAACATGCTCCAGTTGCATCATTTTGAGTTTTGCTAAACCTGCAATGTCACACCATGCTGTCAGTCAACTGAACAAACACATCACTGTCAGCCATTTCTCCTCACTGCAGAGTCACGACAGTTGTGCTTACGTCGCAAAAAGGCACATGAATTTAGAAGTGACGACTCAGAGGGCACACTGGAACAAATACTGCATTGTGTAATTTTGTCTTTATGCACATGCTATAAACTGTATGAATACTGCACCTTACTCTGCAAAGCACTGCAAAACTGGGCTCAAGGTTGAACCAATCCAACATTTTATATATTTTCTGTACAGAAATCTCAACAGCAAAAATTCATCTTTAGCTTATCCCTATCAAATACACACAGCTTACATTTAACGATGCGTTCTGCTTGTGAAGTCTGAGGCTTCGATGGCTGTAGCTTCTGAGTTGTTTTGGGTTGTGCTTTTGACTGTCTGGATGGTTGTGTTGGACCAGGAGAAGAGCGGCTGACTCTTGAGGATCCACTGTTGTCGAGTCCTGTTTGGGGCTCCAATGTTCTTCCTTTCCCAGAAATCTGTTGAACTGAGGGGACCCTGTGTGAAAAACAGAGCTATATTAGCGCAGACCATTTACCAGACTGAGTCTATGTCCACCTGTTACTGGCTTAACATACCTTTCCTGGCACTTGACACTGTTATAATTAAAGGTCTGAAAAACTTTGCGAAAGATTTAACTACTTTTACTTTCATAATAGGATTCATTATTAAATACAGTCTGAATTTTAAGTAATGTTGAGTGGTTTATCCTCAACCCCTGACACCAGCTTCTACAACATTACTTTCTCTGTTTTCTCAAGATGTACAGAGCAATGAGGTGAAGGGACATGACAATAATTAGCTTCTTCTTTGTCCTTAAAGGAAAAAATCTTTATTAAGTGGAGACTTGCTGTTCACACGATGGTTTACCTGCAGCTTAATGGTCATGAACAACCCTCGTGTTTTAAAAATGAGTCATCTACTACACTTTTACATGACTGTAAATTAGTGGATTTTATGATTTAATTTTAAATTTCCTTCAGAGGACATTTCTACAGTAGAATCATGGTGTTGACCTTGTTCACTAAATATTCCCTACCATTACAAAGTATTATCATTTGTTGATATATGTGAAAATTAAAAGAGTTTTTTTTTATTACTCTGTCACAAACATCAACATACACCGATCAGCCACAACATTCTGACCACTGACAAGTGAAGTGAATAACATTGATCATATTGGTACTATGTGGTGTTCTGCCGGAAAACTTTGGATTTTGACATCCATGTTGATGAGACTTAGACACCCAAATAAACTTTGTCCCACTACAAAATGCACCTCACCACATGGCAAGAAGATCAACCAATGAGGAATATGTTGAGGAACATGACAGTCGCCAAAGATGTTGATTTGACCTCCAGACTTCCAACACCCCAATTTGATCAAGCATCAACAGGATGCAGTGGAACAAGTTTGATTTACAGAGGCCCCACTGAACAAGCCAGAGTAACCAAGGATCCACTGTCCCAGTGCCAGACCCCATTGGGCATCCTGAGCAGTCCTCTTGTCCATGCCCAATGGTTCAGAGCATTTTTGACAACATAAAGGGGATCAACACAATATTAGGTAGGTGGTCATAATGTTATGCCTGGTGGGTGTGTACTACACAGTATCGACATGTCATTGCATCACATGTGCAAGCACTGAAGAGCCTTTTCAGATATTCCTAATTTTCTTTAGGTATTGGATAAGCAGGCCTTGAACTCACACCTATTTTCAGAGGCATTGATTGTTGTTGTGGTATATTCTCTTGACAGCATACTCAAAAACTGATGAATAAGAATTGATCAATAGTAAATGGAGATCCTGTCAATCTTGTTTAGAAAATCAACAATTTTCTGTAGAATTCCCCAGTCTGTAAGTGAAAAGCCTTGCTCTGTCTACTTCATGCAAGACAAGTGTATTCAGTTAAACCTGTGCTTATTATTAAGTCGAAAAATATGAATGTGGTCAGTTTCTTATAGGTCATGATAGATGTTTTTGAATTCGAGGTTTACTCTCTGTTGTTGTCTGTCCTCTGGTCAGCAACACAGATTCCATTTGAGTCGCTGCATGTCTGTGGAAAACAAAAGATATCATTGTTATTGAACCTGTGAATAACACAGAGATGAAAATGTAAAGAAAGAATATTCTGGTGTCATGAGGCCCTGTGTGCAGGTGCTGAGTTGATACTCCCCCATTTGCCCAGTGAAGATGCACAATGTGTGTTCAAGTCAGTAAAATGCTTTTAAATGAAATACTTCAGTCATTCTCACCTCATCTCGGACTTCTATGACAAGGCACGATTCAGGCGTCGTAATCCGAGGCTCAGTCCTGCCCCTGCTGACAGGAACAGTGAAAAGTGTTGCACAGTAGCGACGAAAATCTTCTTCCTCAGCTGCAAACACACAAAGACAGGGCAAGAGGAAAAGAGAGACATACTATGTGTAGTAATGTGAGAGACTTTGGAAATTGTTTTCTTTTGTTTTTGATGCTGCTGTCATTTCTGTTTGTTCTTCATGAAGAACCTAAAGTATAATTAAATAGGCTAATTTGTTCTTTAATAGTAATATTACAGAGGATTTAAGAAATCTCAACTGTGGAAGACATTTAACATTCAGCGTTTGCACTGACAGGAGCATGTATCATTTAATATGCAGGCTAATGTATCAATCACAGGCCATGCCAACAACCCTTCAGCCCTCTGCTCAACTCTCAGGTCAACTCTCAACTTTTGGCATCCGCACAACTTGTCTAGTGAACTTTTGCTACGCTTTGGCAGCACTGAAAGTGACAACGTGCAAACTTGAATGATAAATGATGGACATAAGTTTGATGTAAGATGAACAGGGGAGTTAAATCCAATCAAATATTCAGTAGAGTTTCAGTATTGTTGAACAGGTTTTCAGCAAGTTTAGGGCACCTCAGCGTATAGAGAGATGAAGGGTTGTCACTGTTAGCAAAAAACTGGCAAGTCATTTAAAGTTACGGTAGGTTGTTATTACAGAATTGTGTGTAATGGCAACAAATAAACAGAAAATCCTCTAATTATCTATCAGACAGTACAATCGAAAAGACCTCTGCTTGGTTCCAAATGCATTCCATGACACGTCGACAACCCTAAACATACAACTACTCTCAGAGAAATCCTCAGCAACAAGAACATCAATCTGGGATTACATGAACAGAAGCCTAAATGCACAGAACAACTCAGGCAAGTTCTCCAGGATGCTTAAATCAACTTCCATGCCAAGTACCTCAAAAAACTGTGCGCAAGTGTAAAGGAGAAAATCAGTTTTTGAGGTCTTTGACTTCTGTACTTGATTGATAAATTTTAATATTTTGAAAGCATCCCACACTGATTTGTGATGCCAGAAGCTTTAACCCAGTACTGAATGTTGTTGTCTCTTTCCAGTACTGCTTATTATCTTGTGCCTGTGAAAGATGCTGATGGACATGCCTGAATGTTTGATACCGACAGAGAAATTCTCTTCTCTTCTACTCTCTTCCTCCCGGGATACAAAGTCGGGGTCACAGAGAGCTGCACTCTTGGGTCTGTATTAATTTATTATCTTGTTTAAGCTGAAAGATGTTGCTGACACAGCAGCGGCTGAGTGATGGTCTCACTGCTGAGGACACTGCTCAAAGTACAGCAGGCGCATGTGGTAATCTACAGTCCCTATAATGTCTTCGTGATCTGGAAATGTGTGTTAATATCAAGCAAATATCTACAAATTATTTCAGTTTAAATGGTTATTTTTCCAATGAAGTACCATAGTATACGTCTTCTTGCATAAACAGGCACATGAACACATACCGTATTATACGGCGTATATATTATAAAAACTGTGAAGGATCTTTCCTTTTCTTTCCGTTGATGTGTAATGTTTTCAGTCTGTCTTTCCATGGCTGTTTTATCCCTTCCTCCAAGATACCTGTACGTGCCACCTCCTTCTCTTTTCCTCCCTCTTTCTCGCTCTTATACTAACAATCTTTCTATCATGTCGCCACATGGGTCTGACAGCTCAGGAAAATGAGAATTTAAAACACGGGGGTGCTCCCCACATGATGCCGGAAAACAGCTTTTATTATTCATGGACACACACATTCCCCACCCTTTCATATTCAAAGACAGGAGAGGAGGAGAAACTCTGCAACCTGTTGTAATTGACATGCATTAGAAAAGTTTGAAGCAGGTGGAGGGAATAGTTTATCCACCGTTGAACAGCTCGACATTTCCCAAAGACACTGCTGTCTTCCTCACATCTGCATATGACTCAAACAATCAATTATTAAATTGTGAGCAGAGAAATGAAAGTTGAGAAATGAATATCTGCCTTTTTAATAGAGACGGACCGGTAAGTTTAAGAGTTAGAGAATAACAACCAATTTAACAATGACTAGTCTGTGTATGTCACAGAAATATGAGGGAACAATGACTCTCCAACTTGCTTCAAGCACATAAGAGGTGCAAGTAAATGTGCAAGTTGCCTATCTCTATCTAGATCTTAAATATTAGGTGATGTGTTATTATTTGTCCGTTTGGCTTAGGATAAACACCAGCCTGTCAAAAACACATTACACTAAGGGCTCTAAGGTTCAGGTGGTAGAGCAAGTTTTCCACTCATCATAAAACTGGCAGTTCACCTTGTATAGCAGCTCTGCCACCATGGGTGAATAAGAAGCACACTGTAAAGCGCTTAGAACCTAGATAAGGTTAAAAGACGCAAAATTAGTACAGACCATTTTCCATTTCGTTAAAGTCTAAACAATCCTGTACATTAAATTATATGTAGTACCCTTAAGAGTAAAGCATTTTTCACTTAACAGCATAACTATTTTGAACTTGTGCTGTAATTCTCTCAAGTCAATGATTCAAATTTCAAGGTCATAAAGACCAAGATTTGACTGAAGCCGTCAGGTCTCTTTATAGCTTGCCAAGGATTATAATGGTCAGTCATAACAGCTGGTTCATGGCTGTTTTTTGTGTTGCGTAAAAACCAAGGATTTCAACTAAAACCAAACAAATCATCCTGTTCTGGGTCACATTGATAGCAAGAAGTTTGTTAGAAGAATCAATCAGAATGTGTGAAGGCACAATGGAGAGCTGCTGCAATATTAATTTATAATATGCACCTTCGTCTTTCAAAACCACAAGGACAGTTTTGAGGAGATATTAGTGAGAACTCCAAATTATTCTCAAAATTTTTGTGGCTGTTTCATATAAAACATTACTGTGGTGAGCACAGGGAACTAATTTAACCTCAAATATTTGGAAGAAACATCTATTTAAGATAGACAGCTATGGGGAAAGGGGGCAAGCGAGGACTTGCAGATCCTAACGAGGTCACAATCGGAGTGCATCTTGATTGATGTGATGAGAGGCGGTTGACAGCCCCAGGGTCCGGAGGTTTGGAAGGGGAGAGATAATCCTGGTGTACCTATCTCCTTTCAGCCTTGGCTAGGGGGTACAAAGTCAGGATACTCCACTGACTGATGAGCTCCAGGCCGTGAGCTCCAGACTACAGGCCAGACCCCACCTCCCTCCGCCTGCCCCATTCCTTACCCTGTCAGGCTTGAGCCACCTCTAACAGCCCTCTGCCCACACAATCACAGGCAGTGATTACCCATCACACCGCCACGGATGGATGGGCAGGCACTGATACGTCTGACCCGTCGAGAGGGAGAGATTTTGTTATCGTGTGTTTGTATATGTGTGTGTGATGCGTGTGTGTGTGTGTGTGTGTGTGTGTATGTGTGTGTGCACGTGCAGGTCATCTGTCAAACAACTTTGTACTAAGCTCTTTTTTTGTTTGGTTTGAAAGCTGGGTTGTGGTATGTGTATCAGAAAGGTGGGGTGTACAGCAAGAGCAAACAATTCTCATGGTTGTACATCAATGTCCTGTTTTAATGTCAAAAGAGGTTCATGGACAAACAGGTGTGTAAGTGGTTGAGTCCGTGCATGTGTATTACCAGTTAGGTTGCTTGCAGTCTGCTCCTCAGTGTTTTTAGTCGGCTGTGATTTTAAATCTGTGCCAAAGGCCGCTGGAGGATGATAAGTTTCAGTTGGTGTTCTGGAGACACAAAAGTCACATTTAGATTAGTAAATAAACCTGGACCACAGACAAAAAAGCAATACATTAGCCCCATATAAACAGAAAACATGATGTCCCTCATCAAATATGTCCAGTGCAAGGCAGGAGATGCAGATTTTTTAAGTAGCAGAGGAGCTGTTCATAGTCTATACCCTGTCTTCCTACATAATCAGTATCTTCAAACCTGTCAATGTTCATATTTTCTCTGGCTACTCAGATAGGCACATTTAATCCTGTCAACTACATGCATATTTTTCAGTCCTCCATACATGTAGCTCTTTTTCTCCACACATACAGTACTTTGCATGCAGGAGCCTCTCTAGCCTTAGGCTGTTTGCATTTAGGCTTTCGTCACAGAGCAGTAAAAAACATACATGTCACTCTTCTGCTATCTTTTGTTCTTGTATTTTTACCTCTCCTTTGAGATACATGTTTGAATCTTCCTTAATACATAATATATGTTATATATAATACTTAATTATTTAAATTTATGAACAAGGTACAAGCTAGAGCAGAGGATAACGAAACCTTCAAATGACAGTGTGACTAGCTTAAGCATCCACAGTAGCAAAGGAAGTAGTACAATGTCCTTGAGGAGGATTTTGGCTTCCTAAAAAATTATTCCACACCCTGTAAAAAAAAAAAAAAAAACTAGAGGAGTTTTTCCCTAGTGGCAAATTATTTAGTCTTTCTAAAAGTGAAAATTAAGATACAGTGTAACTACTCAGATGCCATTTAGAGACAAATTGCGGACCTGTATTAATGTGTGAGCAGGAGATGATGTAGTGCTAAGTGATGTCCTTTCACAACTTGTCCATTTTAATTTTTCATAATTAATCAAAAACAATACATTACTTTACGTATAAGCATTTTTAAAACATCTTTTCCCTTGTTTGTTGTCCTCTGCAATTAAGCAAAATAATTGAGAAGGACAAGCTTTCTAACAGAACCATTTTAGCTGCCATATTTACACTACTATATATATATATATATACAGCGTTTAGCTCAGTCAACTTTGATATTGGTGCTACAATTGTTTTATAAATCAGTTTTGATATTTTGACTATTATTCCCAACTATGAAAGCTTCTGTGTTTGTACTCAAACTAAACTTTGGCTCTTATGTGATGTGAGATGATTTCCAGAAATCATCTGAGGCCTCGTTTAGGGGCATTAAGACATCTACTGTTTGTATGCTCAAGAAAATCACTTCTTCAGAACACTGACAAGTGACAGGACTTTTTCTTTTTTTAGTCCAGTAACCTAATGGTTCCTCCCTTATTCTTTTCTTACTCAGACATGAAGCAACACTATTACCCCACTGGAGACATGTTCAAGAAGCCAATTATTGATATTATTTTGTTTTGTTTTGACCAATGTTTCTTAATGTGTGCAGGGCAAATATGGTGACTTCATGACAGTCATAAAGGTCATTCTCCTTAAATGAGAAAACAAAAAATGTAACATTACATTAAGCTACGCTTGGGTCTTAAAATTGGCACAACAAGTCTAGTGCAGTCAAATCAGTTCTTATAAATGCAGGTAGAGGCTACTTTAGATCTCAGTTCTATGCCTGTGCAGTCTTTTATTTCAGGGTTCAGTGCCTTGATCACAGATACTTTAACCGCGCCAGTTGATGGAAAGGCGAGCATTCACTTACCTTACCCACACTGCCCAGCAAGCTCAGGAAATCAGACTGATGCCCCCCTGGTCACAAGCTTACTTTATGTAACCTGCAGGCCACGCACAAATCTACTAAGGTGATAGAGTTTACGACTCTAATATAGCTGAACACTTTTAGCAAATTCTTTAAAGCTCCTTCCTCCTCCAAACTCCCTCCTTCTTTCACTCTTTTCCCCATTATTATTGAAGCTTGTTAAAATTCAACCTCTCCTTCTTTCTTTCTGCCAGCCAGCCAGTCTCCCTGTCTCTCCATTAAGCTCTGCCACCATCACCGCTGCAGGCTTATTGCACTCTAGATTGGCTCTCTGGTCTATTCCACAGTTAAAGGCAGCTACAGCTGGGGACTTAGAGCATTCCTGCTCAGGCAGTCAGAGGGCCTAAAACTGCACTCTGCTCTCCTCTCCCCTGACCTGCTCTCCAGTGGACTACTCAGCCCAAAAGGAGCCGCTTAAATAAAGGCTGTAATAATGGGACCTGCTGAAGCCAAACCCGCAGGCAGTGTACTGCACAATAAGTGCTAAGAAACTGCTTTGTACACTGGTGACTTATGTAGGCTGACTAAGAGACCAAAAAGAGGCAGGAGAGGCGTGTACAGTAGTAGCAGTAGGTGTGTAATAAGAAAACTATGTGTGTGCACACATGGGGGAACTGTATAGCTGTGACCCCATTTATGGAAGTAACATGTGATGTGAGAAGGAGACCTTGATATGAAACCTGTGAGCACAAGTGGTTATATCCATGTTCCCAGCTGTACAAGTTGTGACCTCAACAAATTGTAACTTGCTGACCTCTAAATATGTCTGACAAAATGCTGGTATGTGTGTAGTATATGGTATAAACTGCTGGTGTACATGGGTACATTTTGTATTAATTTATTTCACCCTTATTTTACAAGGTAAAAATGTTTGAGAACCAGTTCTCGTTTAAAAACATGACCTGGCCAAGAGGCATGATTGTAAAAGAAAAAAAGTCAAAAAGAAAGAAAAGAAAGAAAAAGATAAACGTGTAGAATATAAAACAAAAGGAAATAAATAAAATAAAAATACATAATATATATATATATATATATGTCAGAATATTCAAATTCCATCTCTGTGGTTTTTTCTGTTAGTTCCATTTTATTTTATTTTAGAATAAGTACAAAGGATAAGACAGTGTGAGAGTCAGACTGTCTACTATACCTTGCTAACCAACTTGTGTTTTTTTGTTATAAAGGCAGTAAACACAATTGTGAGCTTTTTAAAATTCCTCTAAACAAAAAATATATGTTGTCTGGCATAATGAGGCACCATTGAGCCGAATGCCTGGATCCTTTGACAGAAGCTTCTCCATGGTTAACAATATGTGCTGCATGTATGGTGCATGCACATTGGTGATGGTACCTGCGGTGCTTCTTGAGACTTAGTCTGTCCATGTGGTTAAGGCCGTTTTCTCTGAACTCGACCTTGACAGGCAGCCTCTCTTCTCTCCCTCCTCGTCTTTGTCCTTCAGTTTCTTTGTCTGGAGGGAGGTCAGCCTGGGTCGCCATAGCTGACACTGATACTGGAGGAATATGGGCAGGGGAGATCGCACCAAATAAAGTTAAGATAAGAGGAGGAAAACATAGCCTAAAGGAAAGAGAGACAAAGGTAGAAAAGGAAGCAGGAAAACATAATCCGCGAGCTTCTCAACACACCTCTCCTCAAGAAGTGAGAAAACACCTTGTCACCATGCCAAAAGTGCCAAAACACAAACAGACAGAAGAGAGCCCCCTGGGAATAAGAAAAGATGCACACAATACAAAAGGAACATAGTGAGCGCATGAGAGAAAAGGAAAGATAGAAGTAAGAAAGGGAAAGAGAAATGTTATGATTGTACTCCAGACACTTTGGCAGTCCACAGTGGCAGCTTTAAATTGGGCCTGGGTGCCATTGGCCTGACAGAAATAATTAGGGCTGGAGGGGCTAGCAGCAATTTGCAGAGCAGAGCGAAGGGAGAGAGGAGCAGAGTCTGTCCAAGCAGTAAAGCAGAGAAAATAGGAGGTCTAATAAAAAGCACAAACACCTAGACACATACACACAAAACCTGGAATAATAGTCCTAATAATGCACACCCACACAAACCCGGACACACAAACACTGTAACGCATGCGCACATGTGGGAACGAGGTATGATTGAAAAGCCACAAAAATTGCCTGGCACAGTGGAGCTTTTACATACACGCATACACACAACTGAGGCGATTAGTGCTGTGGTGTGGAGTAAGGCCACCCCTAACACTCCTGTCATTATCTCAGTATGCAACAGCCATGGATTACCCTCCCACTGCAGTGGTAAGCACTTTCTATATAAGGCCTTAACAGATCAGAGCACAGACAGGGAGAGGGGAAGCAGGAAAGATGAGGAAAACGGCAAAAATGGGAGGGAAAGAGGGGAGGGAGAGCTATAAGAAACATGCAGTTGGCAAAAGTGATAGAAAAGTCAAAAACATTTGGTATTTTTCACACGTATGTATTCATCTGACAGCCATAGTAACTAGTCCATATGCGCTCACTTCATCTCCTCTGCATGTGCAAGCTACCACTCCTCAGAATAACAAGTGCATTTCTATGCAGCACTTTTTAAAGCAGGACTTTTACTTTTAATGAAGGCCCTACTTTTACCTGAAGTTCCACTAAACAATATTTGCATCCTGACATATAATAATAACAATTATATAATGATCTATACTGAGAAAAGGTACTTTTACGTTATGTAGATCTATAAATGCTGTCCAAGAGAAGGATTAAACTTGTTTCCTGGAAATGAAGAACAGTATTTTTAACCAGATATTATATGTGACCAGCAGCTATGGTACTATTTGTTCTCACTCAGCCTTATCCTGTATGTATATGAGTGTCTGCAGCCATGTCTATGCAGTTCACCTGGTCGAACAGGTATCCACATAGCATTTGTCCTGGTTTCCTCTCCTCCTCTCCACTGTCTCAGAGCCTCCTGGAAAGATCTTGCAGACTCCTCCTCACTGTACTCCCCACTAAGAAGAGTGGACGGGAATCCTTCATTATCATCTTCAGTCCTTCCCACCGTTGTTTTCTCCTCTCCATGATTCACAACCAACACCTACAACAAAAAGAAAATCTCATGACATCATAGTTTGATGGCCACCATGAGACATAAGGCTAAAAAGCTCAGAGTCTCATTATTAAAGGTTAGCAGTAGCACAAACCACACTACTGAAAAAAAACTTGTTTTGTGATATACTCAAACTAATGAGTAAGACTAAGCCGTTGCATCACTAAATATAGATTTGGTGATGACCTGAAATTAATGATGGGTGCAGTTACAAAGATTTTCAGTGTTATGGCACACTACTGTCTGCAGGCATGGATCAGCAAAAACATGTCTTTAAAGTCTTGCTGTAAACGTGGCTATATTGATACATCATTTAAGAAGGATGGGGAATCTTAATTTATCTTCATAGCAGACCTGTGAATAGCAGCTCCCATGAAATTAATCAGAAAATGTACTCTTTTTCTCCGGGTAATGTTCATCAGAAGTAAAATCATAGAGTTATTTACTGCGTTGCATACAAATGTCAGACTGCTCAACTAAAAATTCAGTAGGCATTCAGCTGTAATTGTAATTTTCTCATCCCTGGCTTCTAGAAGTCATGATAAAGAGATGAACAAGGTCTGCTTATAGCCGAACTAATTTAACTCCTAAATCTTAGATCGACAGTGATAGGACAGATTAATGGTTTCTCCTCCTGGGCCCCGCTTTATAATATATTAAATGTATTCCAGGAACCCCCTTCAAATATGAAATACTACAATTAGGGGGATGAAGGTTTCTAGGCTGCACATTAGTAACATGGTTGGTATCTATATATGTTTAAAAGAAATGATTCTCAAGAATCTATAGCAGTATACTTTTTTTTTTACCTGGATTTCAAACATATTGACCTCTGAGTTAGGTAAGGAAGTTGTTGTGGTCTCTCAGATGGGGGCATATTTAAAGGATCTCGGCTCTATCTGAAGTCTAAACAGGTAAGAACACTAGCTTGATATACACAGAATTTTTTCAGTACCTTGTGACCCCAGCTGTTCAAAACGACTGTTGTGTGAATAAGGTCAACTGAGCTCTGTGGTGCAAAGAGTCTGAAATGTCAATCTAACAGTTTTTGCCAGACCTACACTGCTGGAGGGCATTTTTTAGTCCAAAGGTACATGCAGTTCACAAGCCTGCCTGTAGATACAGCCTGTGGATATAGCGTCAATTAGGGTTTGTATGAAGTCTTTTCAATTGACTCACAGGGTGCAGAGGTAAAAACTCACACCGTGTGGAGGCCTGTTTGATATGTTTTTATCACATTGTCACAGCAAGTAAACCATAAATGGAGAGAAATTTCATTCACAGATCAATACCCACTTGAAAAGAATATACTCAAATATAAAAACAATTGTTGGTAGAGTCACTCTTAAAAAGACTTTTTTTTTTGAATACTCTGAAATATTTTGAAACATGTACACATGATGTACAGACGCAGCAGAAACTTTGTAAAACATAGTTATAAAGTAGCATTTGTGAGATTTGTCGGTCTTCTCTAATATGAATGAACAATCAACTGATTTTCACAGAAGCAGAAACATCAGGTTGGGAAGACAGAAGTGTTGGTTTAAAGAATCGGAAGCTTGTTTTGTGTTACTACATTTAAGGCTTTTAAGGCACTTACATGAACTTTACTTGTGTGGTCACGCTAGTAAGAAGCCCATGAGAGAGCACATACTCTGACAAAGTCCAGTAGTTGTAAAGAGTAGTGGCTCACCCTGTTATTAACCTGTTTTTTTCACTTTCTTTCATTCTCGTCTTGTGTTTATTTCAAAATTATATACATTCTGTACATTCTTCATCTGGTTACAGGTGAGCTGAGTCAGTGAACTGGTTGCCATCTTGGTTTTCGCAGTGTTTAATGCGGTACGTTTTGTCGCTGTATGTTTTTCTTGCATCCGTGGCTGTAAATCAATGAACTGTGTGTATACTGTACATGCTAAATTAAGTAAATCAATGCATTTCCATACGGTTGTATTTCAAACTGAGCTCTGTCCTTGATCACTTACACAGTACCTGTGGTTGTGTGGGTGACTAAATAAGCGGTTACCACCTACCTGGCTGCCATCAAGGTCCAATTTCATATGTTTATCCCCAACCTCTGTTCCTTTTTCTGGGCTCTCATCTCCTCCTCCTCTGGTAATTGCATAGGATGTGATAATGTGATTGGAATTCAGGGTGGCACTGGGACCAGGATTAGGACTTGTAAATGTACTGGGATGGGAGCTGGGGTTAATCTGTCTCTGGTAGCAGCTGACAACATCTCGAGTGCTCACATGGGTCTGTAAGTCTGTCTGTAACAGAAGGGCATTGTATATGAGACTAGATCAACATTGTTGTTACTGAACAGAGCAGCCAGCACATTGTGAGAGGGATCCAATACACACAAAATACGCCAAATAAAATAGCGAGAAATCAAGAGAATCGGTAGAAAATGAGATAAAAAACAAAATAATTTACATACATTATATAAAAGTAAGAGATTATAGTGAATATTACATTGCATTAAAACAAGAATTTAGTCAGTTATTAAATAAATTAAAGTAGTTGTGAATGCTACAAATTGCTCTGGGGGGAAGTCTCATAAAATGCTGTTTTGTTTGTTGTTTGCTTTAGGTTTGAAATGAGTCGGCTTGCCCAAGTTGCTCTGGAATGTTTCATCATACACATTATGAAGAAACATTCCTTTCATGTTAACATTACTAAAATGAAATCCAGTCCATCAAGTACTAAAAAGCAAGCAGTGAAAAACCAAAAGAGAGGCACAGCTGTACTTTTTTGTCATAAAAGAAAGCCACAGGGGTAGGGGCCATGACTCTCACCACTGCCTACAACTGCGATCAACAAACAATAAGTGTCCTAACTGCCAAACCGTAGACGAGAGCTGTATCAGTCACAACTTTTCCACAAATTAAGCTAATAAGTACCAAGCAAGCCCCACTTGATGTAGACTGATGATATAAAGGCAATGAGATGAGGCCAATGTAGACAGCTGCCATGAACCCCATTTAGAGGGTACAACCTAATCATTTTAAGTGCTCATACCTACATCACCGGCACAACCTTGAAAGTCGCAACAGTGAACTCCATTTTATAGAGTTAGCGTGTGCACCTTCGTTTTTTGTAAATGAATCCGCAAAGAGTCTGTGCAGAAAGATACTGGCAATTCATGTCAAATGACCAAGTTGGTAGTGTACTTCATGTCTGTCTGCTTGTTAAGATGCGACTTATTGACCTTTGTGTTGACTGAGGTGCTTGTTTTTTCAAAATGCCGCACTGCTGTGTCCCTATTTTTGTTTAAATAGAGCTCAGTCTCCCTAAAAAGCCCTATTCAAAGATCCTTCTGCAGACCTCCCTGTGACTCATGCATTCCACGTCTATGTGTGACACATGTTTCTCCACCCAAATCAACAAATCTATTACATGATGCCACTTGTCGCTGCTGATTTGGCTTCTTACAGGTGCTGTTCCTCATTGACTGACCCTCAACATGCACCTATAGTAAAAAGAAGTTAACCCTCACCCTATCAATACCAAAGGACATTGCCAGTGCTGTGTTTATAGTAGTCTGATAATACTTCTGTAGCTAGCCAGTGGTTGGCAGGTCATTATATGTTAACTAACCTAACCTGATTAACAGGCTGATACCTGGTTGGTACATGCAGTCAGGTTTTGCCTCTGTATACCACTCCAGTGGGTTTGGACTGAAGCAATCAAGATGTGATTGAAGTGGACACTTTCAGCTTTAATTCAAGGGAATTAACAAAAAAATTGCATCAACAATTTAAGAATTACATTCATTTAGTCATAGTCACTCAGTTGTCACAACCTAAAAAGTAATCAGGTAACCAAATATAATTCTAAATGTATGGATTATTTTTAATATTTGGATGCAAATCACTTAATGACTATCTGAAGTCTGGAACCCATGGGCATCATCAAACGGTGTGTTGAGCTGAGTCTCCTCCCGTTGAATTGCATTGCGAGGACTGTCCTGCAGCCGCCTTCAGTTGCTGCTTGTCGGAGGATCTATCTGAGTTCAGTTTTATCTTTAGTAAGTTTAGTGAACCGCTCTGCCATTTAAGCTCTACAGTTGCTTTCATCGTCATTATTGATCTGTACTGTGAAGCACTACCCTATCAGTTTTGCAGCATTTGACTGAGTCCGAGTGAAAAGTAAAGCTCCACACACTTCACAATTCAACCTACTACTTCTATCAACAATGACATCATTAATAAACACCAGTGACCCAGTTACGCTGATAGTAAAACATGCTCATGCAATAACACTGCCTCCACACCACCAGTAGGCAGTTGATGTTGTATGCTTTGGATCATGAGCTCTTTTCCTACTAGTTAATCTTGGTAGCTTTGACCCAAAGATTCTTGTATAAGTATAATCTGGCCTCTCTGTTTTTGATTGCTACCAGTAATTTGCATCTTGAGGTAAAACCCCTGTTTTTACATTCATGAAGGCATCACTTGATTGTAGACTTGGACAATGATACGTCTACCTCCTCAAATGTGTTATTGACTTGGCCAAATGTTGTGAAGGGGTTTTTCTTCACCAAGGAGAGAATTCACTTTACTCGTCTGCCCCGTATTGTTCTTTCAGCCTAACTATGGGCCTCTTCACTTGCATCAACACCTCTTTCAACCACATATTGAGACTTCCCATGAACTGCTACTAAATACAAAATGGAATCCACTCCAGACTTCTTACCTCCTGAACTTGTCATGAAATAACAAGAAAACAACCCCTTGAATTATAGCTGATAGTCAACTTCAGTCGCATCCTGATTGCTTCATTTTAAATACATTGTGGTTGTGGCAGAGGAAAAAAAAAATGTATTGTGTCACTGTCCAAATGCAAGTATGACTGTATAGTATGTTTAGTATTTCACATGAGTTTACATCCAAACTTAGTTGTCCTGTACGTTTGTTTGTTGTAAATACCTAAGCCAGAACATAACATACTCTCTTTAGACGACAACTAACTAGCCAGCTAACTACTAAATCACTTCAACCACATAAATCCTCATTTTAAAGGATGCCTGGACTCTACCTACGACTACATTACCTGGAGAACAGCTGCACTGATGTTCCTTTTTAACTCTTAATTAACTCTTCACTCTAACTTCTACCCAAGAAGGCGATAGTGAAAAGCTTGCTTTGGGATCTCAAGGAGCATTTGAATCGGAAATGGCTGATATGTTTCATGCTGCATCAGATTTATGCAAACTATTTTTACATTACAACCCATTTTACCCACAAAGTCATTCAGCTTCTGCCATAGCAGAACAGACTGAACACACTGAAATCCTAATTTTTTCCTTGCATTTTTTTTAACATAGAGTGTGATAAGGTATCTACATACTGGACAAGAGAAAATGTGAAGCACACTGCATAAGAGCAGATTGATTATGTATATACCACAGGCTGAATTCATTATTCTGTTCCATTAATCACCACTGACCAGCGCGACCACAGAGGTTAACCCATCTGTGGACTGATATCTTTCCTTGAAGGTGTCAAACAAAACTACACAAATGTGGAGTCATGGGAATGTGGAGGAGTTGGAAGAGGTTCAGGCGATGCAATATAATCATCAGCATTATCATCGTCACTTTTGCATATCCCTATTATTACAAAGTGCTTCAAAATAGGATTAAATCAATCAAACAAAATTGAAACAAATGAGTTACTAAATAGTTTTTGTTTGTTTGTATGTTTGTTTAAAGATTGCTATAACAAGAGGTTTAAAACAGTTATAGATATAGAAGATTTCATCTCAGCAAATAAGTCTGCAAAAGCACAAAAACCTTATGCCACCAATCATGTTGTACGAACGACTGGAAGGCCACTGGCAGCTTGTCTAAAATCGCACTGAGGCCATGGGGTTAGTAGATGCTTGATAAAGTTAATGGCTTAGTCATGCAAAATCTTGAAAGTCAACAAGAACATTTTAAAATCACTGAGGAAACAAACAGACTGCTTCAGTATTAAAGTTAAACAGTAAAACAGGAATCTCGATGGGAAAAAAGAAGCATAAGCGACCCTGTTTAGATCCTCAAATGATAAGAAGGATCTCATTTTTGAAATTAACTTAGGGTGATTTTTAAATTAGAAGAACATTTTGAGAAGTCCAGCAACTGATATCAGGTGGTAAGTTGGGTTAGACTACTAAGAATCATGGACATATGACTATTAATATATAATTCTGTCTCGTCAGCATAACAATGCTACTTTACATTAAGTTTGTTAATGATCTGACCTAAGGGCAGCATATCAATGAACAATAGTAACGAGTAACAAATCCAAATATGATTCTTAAAGAACACCGTGAGACACTGACAATTAGAAATTTTCAATAACAGAAAATGTTCCGTCAGACTGATATGAGCATAAGAAGTTAAGAGCAGACCCCATATATAATGCCAATATTACTATTCTCCACCTTTTAAACTAAATAATGCAAAGAAATCCTTACAACTCAATACAGAATCATTTGCCTTAAATAAAGTTGGCATTTGTGGAAATTAAACAGCCAAGGGATACTTGTGACCTGTTTGCCTTAAATATACGTTTAGCTTTTTGGCATTTTCTA
Source organism: Dascyllus trimaculatus (assembly GCA_024666655.1). Lineage (NCBI taxonomy): Eukaryota > Metazoa > Chordata > Actinopteri > Pomacentridae > Dascyllus > Dascyllus trimaculatus. The sequence goes on from CM045453.1 coordinate 28,230,462, forward strand.
GAGGGCATTTGAGTGATTGTTAAACCGAAGAGAAGGACTCAACTCTTTCTTTAGGAATTTGAGAGGAGCAATGTGGTCAAGGATGGGGAGGCAGATATTGCTAAAAAAAAATACAAGCCAAGGCATCAGGGCACTGTTGCTGCATAAAAGAGCTCAAGGTTAAGGTGTTGGAGAAAGATTTTAACTGGCAGAATCAACACAAAGGACTTGTGATAAAACAGTGGTACAAGGTTTCCCAGTGGGTGGAAAAAAGGCACATTAAAAATAATAGCATAAGGATCTAAGGTATGACCTAGGAGGTGTGGCACCTTTTACAATGTGAATTAAACTAAAATAATCTTTATGATTCAAGAAATCACAGGAAAGGGGATGAGAACGACATTTCAGAATCATTAGAGAGGTTTCAGAGGCCTGCATAAAAGTGGTGTGAGTGTACAGAACAGAGGAACTGGATCAGTTAATAGGAATCTTCAAAAGAGTAAAGAAAAAATAAAACAAAAGAAATAAGCATGCACTTAAAACTATTTCCATGTATAACAGCAGCGCCACCACCCAGACCCAAGTGCCAGGGGCGATGAGAAAAGGTTATCAGAGGGGTAGTCTCAATTAAATGTACAATATCATATAAGGTGAGCCAAGTCTCAGTAGCCATAAAAAAGTCAAAGCAATTAGAAGTTAGAAAATCATTGCAAGTAAAGGATTTACTGAAAAAGGACTGCACATTTAACAGGCAAAACTTTAAAGAAGCATGTGACAGAACAGGGGGTTGGGGACACAACAAATAATATAGAGCGGTGATCTCTTTTTAATATGACCACCCATACACTGGCAAATTCAGGCAGAAAAACTGGATCGTGACATCCAGATAACAGGGATATGAAAACGTGGAGGCCAATGAGGGATGCTATCAGACGAGACGGTGGGTGGAACAACCTGGTTTCTGGTCTAAATATGATCCCTATTTACTACGATGGGGGGGGAGCTAGAATATGAAAACAGCGCCTGTGCTGGTACAAAATCATTTACGGAAAAGGAAGAAGAGTTTGTGAGTGTACTGGAGTGTGATGATAGTCAAACAGCTGGGCTGATTAGAGTGTTGTATCAAATATTGGCGACAGACTAGCAATTATGACTTTAGGAGGGACATTATGAATTTAACCATTATACCAGCCATTCTATCTAGGTGAGCATATGTAATTAGGGTGAATGTTTCCCTATAAATATGGCTTTGATAGTACAGTACTCATGAATGCGATTCTAAGCCGCATAGGTTTAAAGGGTGAAGCCTAGGGAGGTGTGCTTAAGGCTGGGTAGGGTCTAGAGGGCAAACTGGGGCAGTGGATGACAGGGTTCAAGGTCAGCGCAGTCTTATGGGTGTAGCATGGGGATGGGTAGAGTCTGGAGGGCTACCCCAGGCAGTGGGTTACAGCATATTTCCTCATAATTGTGGCTTTGACACTGGTGCTAAATGACTTTGGCTGAGGGTCTGTGGGTTTTGGTCATGATAACCAAGGAAGAGGCATATTCACAAGACTCTGGCTTTACTTTAAGCAACTGTGCCTTTATAGTCCAAGCATTAAGGGTGGTACTTACGGACTATGGCTTTTAGAAATTCAGCGTTTTAGGGAGCATTCATGGACTGTCATTCCTTATTAAAATTGGGGTGGATATATGTATTAAGGGTTACAGATTTGCTTATAATTATGGATTCAGTCATTTTACACTTTGGCTCTTAAAAAGCCGACTTTCAAGGCTAAATTTGAACTCGAAGAACCAGAGTTACATTCTCGCTCCGTAGGTACAATGCCACCAGATGTTCACTTCAATGAACTTCAGCCTTCCTAGAATCTAATTCAGTCCCTGTTTGGAAGTTCGGGTGAAGCTATCCTGTAAAACCTCTAAAAGCACAACTATTCAGTCATTATGAGTGGTTTCCAAAGTCAAGGTCTAACATCTCGAAGTTGAAAAATAATTTTGAAAACCATATTTTACTAGTTCTGCAGTAGCTTAGTAACCCTGTAATTACAGCTTTAACACCCCGAAAGTCTAACCATAGACAACAGTTCCAGTCATTATACTAGTATATAAGTCATTTGGAGTGAGCTATGGTTGTGCTCCAAATTGACATGTTGCCACTTAGAAAAGGTGGTAGGCAGCTGGTAATATATAAAGGCTAATGCAAACAAAGCCTGTCAGCATCTTTGTCAGCGGGTGACATAAGTAACACTGGAAAACTGGCTTACAGCATTTAGGCACCAACAAAAGCTAAGCCAACTGGAAAGATAAAAGGCTTACTTACAATAAATACTGCTTTACGAAAGCGAAAGCCAAAAAACATGTTTTCAACTCCAAGTTGTTCTGTGATCTTGTTTTGTATATGCAGACAAATGATCAGGCGGTTAAAATGCTTTTCAATAACTATAAACAGCACGTAAGATTTAGATATTGACGACGCAAAAATTTAATTCTGACATGGTGAAATTAATATTTAGACACAGAACAGTAAGTTGGACAAATAACCAAATAACATAACATTTTATTTTAACTAGAGATTTTTTCCCTTATTTTGATCTGATCTGGGGGTTGGAGTTGAGCAGACAACCTTTCTGTGCCAACATCCCCACTGTACATCGTAACTATGTTTGGATTACTACAGTTGAAGGATTTGTGGGATCACTGTTGGCACTGAGATACACTTTCAACGGCTCTTAGTTGGTCAAACCAGCAGCTTTGTTGGGCTCTGTGAGATGATCAACCTCCTGTTAAAACAGCATCCATGAGTACTCCTGTGGATTTTCCCATTTGTGTGGGGCTTGACTGTCATCCAGGCAGCATGGGACCAGGTTTTGCTGGATAGTATATGTGGGCTATAATGATTTCTGTATTGTTAGCCCCTGAAATTAGACCTGGAGCACCCTCACAGAGATTCAAGAGATTCACACTGTTGGACGAGATTCTAAAGGAAACAAGCAATTTATTGAGTTTCAGAAATACAGAAGCAGGGTGGGGGACCTTGGTAGTTTTACTCATGAAACTTTAAACACACGTTGAGATATCTGCGACTAAATAAGCACGAACTAAGCCACATTTAAAGCAGACCTATTGCAGCACAGATTCACTTCCCTTGTCAATTCCAGACATTTTCTCCTGCGAAAAAGAAGCACTGCCATATGTTTGGCATATGTTAGCGAGGACCTTTTTGTTTATGTGATACATTCTGATTCTGGTCTTGAACAGTTGCGAATGGAGATAATACTGTTATACACGGATGATTCCACATACGCTCAATCTGGCAAATACAGAAAGTTGTTCTTAGTCTGAAATATCTCTGGTCTGATCAGCGATGAAAGCAAAATGCAGCTCATTCAGTGTTCTGAATTTAGTGTCTTGCGGGAAGGAACCTGTCCGTGGATATGAAATCTTTAAGAATCAAATCTTTGTCTGTAAACAATCCCACAAGCCTGGGGACATTATTTCCCTCATCTTAGGAGCATCTGACAGAAATCTTTGCGTTACAAGACTTTTTAAAAAGTGAAACTGCTGCAGCCATCCTCCTCGCTCTCTTTCTCTTTCTGGTCATCAGCCAGCTGTGTTTACAGGTGCACATCAAAGGACACTGAAGACCTTGTTAAGCCGCAAACTAAGAGGTTGTCAGATCATCTAACAGCATGTGAAACCCCCTTTCTGACGGTGTAATTGCAATAGGCTGAGTCTGAGAGTAACTTTCTCAAACTTAGAATTTATAAATCATACCAACATCACACAGTGGTCAAGTGGCAGGGGGGAAGGATAGGTACGGCTTTGAACTTCTCCCTTAAGCTCTTTTTTCCTTCTTCAGACAACCTCTGTCACTTTTCATGTGTACAGCTGATTGCAACACAATGAATGCCTTCAAGGAGACAATGTCCAAAAGTGTGTGCTGTTATCACAATATCAAAGTGTGCTGTTGAGAATTCAAAGACATTTCCTACAGTTGTTACACTTATTTTTACCCTGCTCACTTTCAAGTCTGGTTTGGTTGGGCTTCATGTCTTCCTTATTGGGGTTGACTGTTAACTAAGAAACTGTAACAGTCCCCATTTTCAAAGACTGATAACTGTTTCATTTGGCAGAAAGTCAATAATAATAATGGTACACTTAAAAATGGGACCATAATCATGCTAGTGGGCAAAAAAGTCACCACTGTCTCCATTATAAGCTCTGAATATTGCACAGAAAGACTGTCTTTTAATTTGGAGAATCTAGGGTTCCAGCCAACACAGAATCAACCACAAGTTCAGCAGTCCCTGCTATACCAACTCCACAAAACTATTCGGCTGTGGAACCAGCACCTCTGACTTGCCTTTTTTTAAGTGACAAGGGAAACTCAAAAATTGCTTTATAACTCTCACGTACAGCACTACAAAGGAAATGCTTGCAGTCACAACCTTTGGTCTATTGTTTAACTCTACCGAAACTCCTGTGGGTTGAGGTACCAAAAATAGGATGACTGTACAAGTAAAAGGCACTGTATAAAAGACTACCTTTATATATAGTGCTGCAGCTTTCCAAAGGTACAGACATGAAGAGAGAGAGAGAGAGGTAAGTAGGTGGAAGACAGTGCAATAAAACAATTTCATAACATTTCAATTAGCTCAATTAAACATACTAATGCCAATTTTAAATATTGTTCTGTAACTAAAAATTTCCTGTCAGTGTTTTGATATATCATAGCACACAACACCCATCTGGTACCCCACATGGTTTAGGCTAAATCAAATACCAAGACTGCTTTGCATACATTAATTGAGCAAAGGTGTGTGCGCAAGAGGCTGGACACATGAGCTGATGAAAGCTCCAACACAGCATACTGATGAAATTAATATTCTTTTTGTCTCTCTGTCTCTCATTCTGCCTCCATCCCTCCCTCATTCTTTCCAAGGCAAATGAAACAGGATTAGCAGAAGAGAGAGGGAGAGATATGCCTGTGTCAGCTGCATGTGTATAATCCCCAGTCTTTATGTCCTGCCAAAATACACAGTTTTGCTTTACCAGTGACTAAAGTGAGGATGGAAACAGAGATGAACACTGAAGAGATACAGAGAGAGAGAGAGCTTTCTTGTGCGGTTTCACAGAGCTGGTCCAGTGTGTGCACTTTTTGTCTCTGTCAGTGTGCGTGGCTTTGTTCCACCATGGTGGCTACTCAATACATATTAGTGTGTCAACCGAGCCAATATTTAGGTAGATATAAGGACTGAACAAAGAGCTATCTATTTAAACTAAGCTATACCCCACAAGGGCATATTGTGCTGGTCTAAGTTGTATAGCTCTACGCATAAACACACAAAAACTGAAGGAAACACATTTTGCCAGATAAACCATCGAATGTGCTGTATATTCATACAGCCACATTCACGCATAAAGTGCACATCACAGCACAGCACAGCACAGCACAGTCGATGTCTTTGTGAGTACATCTAGATAAAAATAATAGCATCCAAGAAAACAGCAAAGATGCAGGGAAAATTGCACACATTCTGGGAGGGAAAACAGCGCGGCTAGCAGAAAATAGAAGATGTCCAAAAGCTGTGAGTAACTACATAATGCATTAATACCAGCCATGAATTAGTAGCTACAAAGAAACACTGTGGGAAAAAATGAATACGTGCCTCCTGAACATACTAGGAACAAAGAAAGAATACACTAGGGTGAATAAACTCAATACCTCAGCAACTTTTACATTACACACAAGCTGCTAAAGCACTAGAACTGAATACGGCAAGACTTCTAAAAATGGTGCTTCTTTTTCAGTCAGCTGCATGACCACAGCCAATCCCTTTAGCTTGGTTAATTTTGGACACCATCATTGCTTGGTCTTGCTACCAAAACATAACATCATGACTCACCACATTTGTAGCAGTGGACCTGATAACAGGCTGGCATGCCACAGTGTTTTGAGAGCATGCCATAGTGTATTACAGGAAAAAAAAGACATCAAAGGATTCACTTCTCCCACACCAAATCATTGAAAACTTGCTAAAAGAGTTCAGTTGAAAATTAAATGTTTCAAGGATATGTACTGTACAAAGCAAACTAGTAGTTTTGATGTTAGAGAGAAAGCAGTATGTTTGTCAGTTGTTTAAAATTTTCTGCCAGTGTGACAGAAAGACACAAGCACTGCTGTGAATAATGAGCAATAGCAAGACCGAGATATCAGTTCAAAATCTAAGCTAATTTTAATTTCATTTGTCAATAAGGTACTGTAAAAAGTCCTTATAGTTTCATATTGGTATTTATTATATCTATATATACTTAACCCTCTGAACCCCAAGCAATTTCTGGGTGTTTTTTTCTTTTGCTCCTGCCACATTTTTACTCACTGTGGACTCATTGTTCACTGCAACATAAAGTACTGCATCTCTATATAAAGATCACAGCCATAGCTAGAAGTACGGAGAACTCAACAATGCCATTTGTGTAGTATTGCACAGCTATAATGCCATTAATCATTTAATGGAAATAAAAGCAAAAGCTGAATTTGTATAAACATGTATGACATTCTTTCAAGTTCCCACAAATGTTACTAATACTGGCAAAAATGGGGCTTCACATGCCAGGGGTGTCCAGTCCTGGTCCTAGAGGGCCACTATCCTGCATGTTTTAGATGTTTCCCTCTTCCAGCACACCTGATTCAAATGATCAGGATCGTTATCAGGCTTCTGCAGAGCTTAATGATGAGCTGATCATTTGAATCAGGTGTGTTGGAAGAGGGAAACATCTAAAACATGCAGGATAGGGGCCCTCGAGGACCAGGATTGGACACCCCTGCTGTAAGCTATATGACTGAGCATGTATACATTTTACAGCCTCCATAAACTAGGAGTTATTCACACTAGTCTGCATATAAACTCTAAGAAAGGTATTTCACAATGCTGAGTGTATCTTTCAATAACCTGCTGACAACTTGCTCCTGTCTATACTGTGTTTCAGCCATGCTACATTTATTTTATTGATCAAGCATGTTATAATTTTGTCGCCATCTCCCTCATCGTCTCCTCTCTGCCCCGTGTAAACACAGCCTGCAGTTCACCTGAAAAGTCCCAAAATATTTGTCCCAGAACTGCTGCAGTTGAGTTACTTGACGTTTGTTTGTATTTTACAAGATGTGTAAATGGTGTGCTTTTGTATTTTTTTAATATGACAGAGAATAGCAGGATTTTGACTCATAACATTTGATTCATCACAATTTTTTGTTCAGATTTTGATGGTTTTTCCTTTTGGAGCCCTATGTTAGACATGTTACATACAAAGTTTGTAGAAAAGTTCATAATCTGATCATTTTGTGTGTTTTTACGGTTGCTGTCTTTGACAATGGTGTGATTTTGGCAAAACAACAACAAAAAAAAGACATGCATTCATAACCCACTGGCAGGATTGGGGGAAAATTGGTTAAAGAGTATTCGAACAACACAGCTTACTCTCATTCCCATTATGAGTATTTGGTATATCTGGATGAATGAGGTTCCCCTGTTAAAAATGCTTTCCAGACAAATTTGGCTTAATAGGCCATTGCTTAACAAATACAACCCATTGTTTGGGTTTCTGTGTGTGTGTGTGTGTGTGTGTGTGTCGGTCACAGCTGCTTGTGCCCTGTATTCTGTTGCTAATGCAGTACACAGTGATGTGTGAGTTAAGCAGATCTGTGTCTTCATGTGTGCATGTTATCTAGTATGCCCACAAGTGCACACTAGAGGAGTTTGAGAAGTGCAATTTTGTGTAGGTTTATGTTTGTCAATCTGTCACAGTTGTCAGACAACAACGATGCACACAGACAATACTCTGCTATGTTAAATTATGTATTATCATGCTGTCATATCTACTGGTACATGCTAGATGTGCTATTGTCCAACTTTAACAGATGAATCAATGTCAAAAACAAGGTGTTTCCATTTATCATCCATAATTTTAATTATTAGTATTCATAAGTTTTAAATTAATAGATAAATTCTGGGTAGATATACAGCTGAATGCTTTGCCCAGCCTGTGGATCCAACACAGGTGCGTTGGCCTAATTAAACTCGCTGCCATTGACCTGCTGCCTTGTCTTTCTGTTTTATCTTTGACTGAAGACTGCTGTTGCTGGTCTTGGGTTCACTGCTGCCCGAGGCCTGTACTCTTTTCTCTGTTGCAATGTGAGAGCACGGTTGGGTTGTAGCTTGTGTTTTTGTGTGGGTAGCGTTGTGCGACATCACTTAAAATCAATACCACAAAAAAATGTTACACTTACTTTGGTAATGATGAATTTAGCAATTTACCTTTTAAAAACGATAGTTCTGCACAAATTATTTTTTTTAAGAGTAATCATTTACAAGGAGCAATAAATTATCATATCTAAATTCTTTGGCTTTCTTTCTGTCATATAATATTGTAAAGTATTGACCTTACTATGTTAAGTGCCCTGAGATGACTCATGCTGTGAATTGGTACTATATGAATAGAACTGAATTAACAGTTTAGCATTTCTTAAGGTAAAAAAATAAAACTACAGGATTTTTTTTGACACTTGAGGGAATCAATAATTAAATAACTTAAGCACTTCAGATTTTTTCATTTTCTGACAAAGGTGCTCAGCAAATTAAATAGCTTCATCACAAGGAGTGGCAAACACTGTGTATGGACTGCTGTATCTAAAAAGTCCTTGGGTGAGATCTGCTGTATTCTGCTGTTGCCTTTTTATTGGATATTCACTCAGTATACTCAGTGGAATGACTATGTTGAAGATGTTAAAGTAAACTGGTTGCATTATCTTTTGCAATATGTACACAAAGCTCTGTTCAGTTATGGACCATGTTAACTGAAGCCAAACTGTGTCAAGACAAGTTACACAACATTATTCTCTGTATCAATTCTTTCTTGTCTTTACCAGTGCGCATCTGTTTGTCCAACGCTGGCCTGATATTTGCTTTCTTCACTGTCCTTTATAGTTTGGCTGTATCGGGTAAATGTGCAGTATGCAAGTTCTGGGTCTCTCAGTCAAAACAATAGTAAAAAACTTGTTTGTTGATGTCGTAACGTAGCGTGTGATCATAGATGTTGCCATATTGAACCGCTTTGCCTATTAATACCAGACTCAGATTACCTTTAGTCATGTATGTTTGCACAATGTCATTTCATCATAATGAAATAGCCATAAGTAAAGTTAGATGATGTAATGTTAATTGTTAACTGACTATTAGATGACTTGACCACCCATATAACTACTCTGGCTAACATTATGTGGTGAATGTAGTCATGAAGTAGCCCCGTATCAGGGGTCAAACTAGCTTTGCTAGCTAGCTTGCCAAATTCCTTTTCTTCTTTCTGCACTGTCTAATGTATCACCTGATGTTTACCATGATTCCCTGGCTACAGGAGGTTAAGGGGACGTTACGCTGTTGACAGGCAAAACACTGTTACAATTAATTAAATTAGATTTATCTGGGGTTAAACATAGTTAAAAACAGCTGGGATAAAGTACACAAATCAACACATTGTATAATATTAGTCTAGCTGTTTTTAGAAATTTTAATGTGGAAATGTTACTTATTATATCTTTAAGGTGGTGTGCTTATAACATCTCTTTGTGGGTGTGTGTTGGTTTATTCATATTACATTAAATTTTCTCTCCTGGCATTTATTAAACCCCCAAAAACTTGTATGATCATAAAAGTTTAATTTTTTCCATTAAAATAATCTCTATGAGACTTAATTGGCTTAGATGTAATTCTACACTTTTCCTTCCTTTTCCCTTTTTTTTGCCGCTCACCTGCATCTCCAGCACTCCTGCTCACTTTCAACTCTGTCCAGTCAGACTACTCTATGCTGCATATTAGCAAGTTGTAAAACTGGAGTAATCTGCCATACGTGTTCAAACCAGAAATCAAATCTGAAGAAGAATGATACAGAAAACCGCATCCCACAAGTTGTCAGGATTGGTTGCTTTGGTTTGTTATATATGAAACCCTGACTGTCTGAACTAAGAACGACATCAGTATGATGCAGTTTTAAGGCAAAAATGCTCTGCCTTGGCGCATCATGAAATCAGCCTTGTGTTTATGATGCATCTTCTACCATATAAAAAACACCACATGGACATGTTAACAAGGTTAAAAACATGATTTTCATTGGAGGGGGTCTTTAAGATACTGACTGCTTTGATTTGTTGCTGAATTTACAGGCGAGTTAAGGCAGCTTCACAGCATTCAAAGCACACTAACTGCCTGTGTGAAAGAATTCATTTATCGAACATACTGATGAGGAAAACTGGGTCAGTTAAAAAAAAGTCTTCGATTAATTGCAAAGCCCTGATGTGTGCGAACGTGTATATGTGTGCGTCCATGCAAAACTGGAATGGGGTGCTCATCCAGAGAAGGAAGAAAAAGGATAAGGTTGATATAACAAGATTCAGTAGTCAGGGATGCAAGAAATGCAAAAGAAAGAATGAGTGAAGCAGAATGAGAATGGGATCCAAAAAGATATTATTGAAAGCATCAGTGAAAGACAGACAGAAAGACAGATGCACAGATGAGATAGACTTGATGGCCATGCGACAACGCTCACCTGAATGGGGATCATTCTGTGGAGCTTCAGTGCCCCCTTCTGGTGAAATCTAGCAAAGCAGCCAATGCAGTAGTTCTCTGTGCATTCGGCACACATCTACAACACAGAAATACACAGTGCCGTCAGTGTGTGTGGGTGGGCGTGTGTGTGAGAGAGAACATATAAAAGAGATGAAAGTGAAAATTTGTGTATTTCTATGTCTTAGGGAAGCAGAATTTTTTAAATTCAGAGAGAACAGCATGTGCATGTACTGTATGTGTATGTGCACTGGCAAGTAGATGAAACTTTTGTTAAGATTTAAACCTAAAGCCGGATATCTTGTCCTTTCCTCTAACCTCAACCTTGCCATGCAAACTTTGACAGGAGGAATGAATATTGAAATGGCTTCTCTGGCAGAATGCTTCAAGGTGTGTGTTTTCAGTGTGTGTGCGCGTGCGTGGAGAGAGAAAGAGAGAGCACTGAAAGGACGGCTTGTGTGAACACGTATGCATTTGTGCGCAGTGTGTGTTTTTTGTGTATGCGAGTGTGGGTGAGTGAATGCATCTTAAGGGAGGTCATTATCATTTCTATCTGTATGAATCCGGTCTTATTAGTGAGAAAAAGTCCTTGCATCAGCAGGTTTGGGAGATAGGCCTAGACCGGGTGGACAGAGCACACAGGCAAGGCCAGGAGGAGTGGTGGAGACACAAAGAAGGGAGGGGAGGATGGAGAAAGGACCATGGCTTTGTAACATCAAACAGTAAAAATAATTTTAAAAAAACGCTCATTTGGTTGCCCTCATTTGGCTTGCAAGTTTATTCTTCGTTTTGGCTCAAGGTGTTATCACAAATGTGTCAAAGTGTGCTTTCTAAAGGAACAATACAAATTCTATGTATCCTTAGAGAGGCTTTAATTGTTTGTTGTTTTTTTGACAGTGTGATATATTTCTGAATCCAACTACCTGGCACCTTCCTTCATAGTTTCTTTGCTGCTCACTTGCATATCTGTAACTTCTTCACCTGTTTATTCATTGCTTACGCTAATAAATAATTAAGACAAACAAGGCAGTACAACAAACAAAACAATTCACCATGCAATACAAACGTCCTGTAGATGAATACTGATCTAACTGTGCAAATTTCTACCAGCAGATTCACAAATTAATAATACTTCTTTCTTTATACTCTTTCATTTCATCTTCTCCCCTCTTTTAGTTTCTTTATTAGGCATTACTGTAATTAAGCCATTTATGTGTAATATTGTGTTCGTTATTTTTTTCTCACACTTATCACTCTGTGTGAGTGTCTGTGCATGCACGCGCAAGCCTCCAACTGCGACATTGCCCTTTAATGCGCCCATAAAGCAGGGCCTCATTTCCCCTCTCAGGCCTAAGGATAAATTACAGCCACTCCCCAGGGACTAGGCATCCCTATCAGGCAGCAAGCAGCATATCACTGCACTCTCTGTGCTACACAGAAAGAAATGAGGTACTTTTTTTGCCTGAATGACTCTAGAATACAGCACTATAGCACAAGGCTCAGTGTGCAGTGTGTGTGTGTGTGTGTGTGTGCACATGTGAGTTTGGTAAATTCTGTGCCAATATGTGTGAGTCATAGTTTAAAATAAGCCCAGATGTGGATGTGATTGTGTGGCCGCATGTGTGCGTGTGTGTGCATGTGACCATTTGTGTGTTTAAGTGCAGTTCCAGACAGAATGGCAGACAGTTGTAACGCTTCCCATTATTGCCATCATTATAGGGTACAAGGGCTGTCCAAAATGTGTGTGTGCATGAGTGCATTGTGTATTTGTGTGTGCATTTAGCCTATGTGCTTGCCCAGACTACTATAAGCACTGCCATTAAGCCCATCACTATGGGACACTGGGGGCATTGGGCTCTTCATTGGACAGTTCAGCGCCATCATCATCAAATGCACTATCAAGCAAATTACCACATTACATTTTAACGCATTTTTCTGTGCTGCACCTAAATAACTTATTCCACAACAAAAGGGGCAGAAAAATGGTGGATGTCAGCTGCATCAGCTCAGCCCCTCCCTCTCCTTTATTTCCTCTATAAGTCTCTCTTTCTCTCACCCCCATTGTGCTCTTTCTCTGGCTCACAGTCTCTCAGAAGCATCAGTTATTCAATACTTAAATCAGCTGGCGTCATAGTGAAACATAGGATAGATATGACACAAGTAGCTAAGAATTTAGGAGGTGTGGATGTGGGAGCAACTGGTCATCAAGCATGCATTACTCAGCTTAGTTTGCCAAGTCATTATACACACACATACACACAAAGACACACACACACACACACGTGAGACTTTTTATTTCTCTCCCTCTGCCTATTATTCACACATACAGTCACAGGTCCCTCCTCCTGAGCAGTAGTGGATGAAGAGCGCGAAAGAATAAACAATGGCGCCCTCAGAGGTCTCGAGTATCGATGAATGGATCCAACTAAACTGTTATCAGTGCAAACACAAACACAAGGATAGACCAACAGATTGGACAGTTGAGGCACAGCGAGACACAGGCATGGGGAGGAAAGAAAAAAGACAAATAAGTATAACTGAGAGAGTGCAGAAAGAAAGACAGAAATATGGGCAGAAGTGTGCTAAATGGAAAAACTGTGAAAGAAGAAAGTTGTGAGGAAGAAAGAAAAGAAACGCATACTGAACACGAGGGAGGCGGGATGGTAGACAACAGGCATCTAAATGAAGGAGGGAGCTCACAGCAGATGCAGGGGGAAGAGAAAGAACAGAAATCTACAGCAGAAGAGGGGATAGTAAAGCAACAGAATCAAATGAAAATGGACCAAAGGAGAGAGATAGAGAGGTAGAAAAAAGAGAGGAGGGAGAGCAACATCGAAAATGAGAGATTCAGCATTTAAACTATGAATGTAGGGCAAGATAATTGTCTCCTGGCATTTTTACCTACGTGTAAATGTTTGTGTTTGCACTCATCAGTGTAAGATACCAGTTTACCCATGAACTTTGTATCTGAGCTCAGGCCATTAAGAGATGGTAAAATTACTCGGCAATTAGTGACATCTGAACCCTAAAAACAGAAAATTTCATTTTGTCTCATCAGTGACCTTCAAAACAGCATGCCCTTATTTGATACTTGATATTGTCATAAAAATTTCAGCATACACTGTCTTTGGCGTGTGTGTTGGTGCGAGTGTGTGTGTTTGTGTACATACAACTCCAGCTGTCTTGATTTCACACTGTCCACAGATTGTCCCCTGCAGTCGGATTTTTCTTTGGAGACCACTGGGAGGGAGTTGAAGCGGAGGTGGTGGTTGAGGTGGAGCTAAAAAGAGCAAGTACACTGCTGTTTACACTTGGCAAGAAGATTTATTTTAATATTATTGACATATTGAAATAATATTTATGTAATTGACTACCTGCATAGCCCAGCAGACAAACAGAGGAAGATCCATGAGGATAGTGTGCAGTACAGTATACACAACAAAGTTTTACAACAAATAAAAGTTTTTGCGGGTTTTGTGCCAAAATCATTAACAAATAACACACTTTAACAACTAGCTAGAATCTTCAGCCATTACTATAGTAAATAAAAGGAAGGCCAAAGGCTATACCAAATGTTATAATTATGACTAATAGCACACACCAAAGACTGTCCTTGTAAAGTTGCATTGACTGTTGCTGTGTATGTGTAACACATCACACCAGCACATTTTGAAACATTTTGATTCAAGGTGTGAATCTTTGCCTCAGGCATGTTCAAAATATTAATAATTCTGCCAAAGCTGGTTAACGGTTCAAGAGATCAATCTTTAACAAGATGACTCCACAGCCTGGCACCTGTGATGGCAAGTATCCTCCTTACTGCAGTAACTGTGAACAAAACACTGGAGCTCTACCAGTTCCCCAGGCGCTGCTTTGTAGCTGATCTTGATTATTAATGTTGTTGTGGAGGGTTCAAGGAATTTGAAAGTAAAGGGTCAAATGTCAAATGTTAATGGTTTTGAGTCCACATCTGTGTCACGTCTACCTGGTGCATGTATCTGATATTTGAATCTCAAGCTGTGGCTGTCAACTTCTCACCTGTCGGTGGTTCATCCTTCAGCACTCGGATCTTCAGTTTGCCTGCTGACAGCTGTTGAGGAGGCGCACAGAGTTACAAATCAGTAGCAATAGTTTGTGTGAATAGTCGCAGCTCACTAACAACCCTGGACATTTATTTTGTGTTTGTATGCTGTATGTTGGTGTACGTAAGAGTGCGAACCACTCTGTGTTAATGTGTAATTAATAATAATAACAATAAACTTTATTTATACAGCACTTTTCAAACTGTTGAAGTGCTTCGCAAGGTTGAATCAGAATTAAAACATTTCATTTGCTTCTGAGTATTTTTATGTGCAAATTGATTAATTAATTAATTTTATCTCTTTAGTTTTCTCTTTAGTTTTGACAAACGACTTGAATACAACAACTGAAAGCTTTCTGAATGTACCATGTTTAGAAATTTTGTATTAATGTTATTATTTAGAGTTAGTTTCAAATTAGGATCGTTTATTCTATGGTTATTGCCTCTTGGTGAAAATCAGCATGGATTTTTCCTTCTTTGACAACCATTCTACATTCAAAGGTACTTATAAACTTATAGAGGGAGTCATTTTTTTCTACTGTAAACTCAAAGTCATTACAGTTTCTCCTCTGAGATTTAGGGTGTGAATTTCTTAAATCAGGGGGACAGGTGCAAAGTCTGATACCAAGTCCACCGTACACTATGCACTGAAAGAATGATAGCATGCTTTGGGTATTTTCATGGCTGAGGGCACATGAAGCATGAATGAAATACATAAATGCCATAAAGCAGCAATTAGGAGACATATATTACAGTCCAGGTAACCCTTAAGGTCGTAACTCAAAGGCAAAAGCTTCTTAGAGGAAGAATCAGGGCATAAATATCATACAGGCATCCAAAGTTATATCAGTAGACGTCTGTTGTACCTTTTGGAGTTTGTTCTCCTTGTCCTTCGTGGAGGTGTTTGTTGGAGCATTGCTGCTTAAAGAAGCACACTGTCCAGACATCCATTTAAACCTCCCTGATTGTCTGCACGCAGAGATAGACAGAGGGAGAGAAAAGGGGTTGTTCTTTGCAAATCAACAATCTTGAAATACCTTTCCCTTGAATCTGCCATGCATAGCTCATCAACAGTATCATAGCTATGATTTCTAAAAAATAAAAAGGGAAGCTGTGAATACATCTGTTTCTGTCCTTGATTTGATATGTGTATCCTTTCTATTCAGAGGGACTCATTCTAATATTTATTTTCCATTAGAAGATCTGGGTACAGCAGCAGAAAATACAACAATCAAGATCCCTCATGAACTCCAAAATGCAACACAGGCACAGATACATACATCAAACAAACAGAGACATTGTTTTTGAAAAACTCCAATTATACTGTAGCTGAGGGATTTGGGATATCTGTTCACGCAGCAAACAGCATCTACCAGTAAAGCACAGTAAATGGAGTAGACAGTTTGTTTATATGTGCACATTAACTGCAAAAAGACATCATCCTTCTCAGACTGTACTGACTTCACTTGATCTAGCTACAGCAGCAATACAAACACCGCATTTCTGCAATCTTGATTAGCAGGGCAAATTTAACAAAAGTCAGAGTCAGTGTATCTCAATCCACTGAATACCCCAAGGTGAGTTAGCATTTTATTAACAATGCTGGACTTCAGGAAAAGGAGAAAGAAGGTGAGAAAAAATCGTAAGATATAACAGCACCATAAAACTACATTCTCACTCATTTCTCACCCTAAAACTGTCAAAAAGTAAATAAATAAATTCGTAAAATCATTTGGTTCCACTAAACGCAACAGATGTTCAATGTTTATCACAACATGGCTCTTTTGTTGTTTAGAGGACTCAGAACCGCAAGGAATAACAGTACCACACGCCTTTACATCCACAAAAATGTGGCTTTGCAAACATAAATTACACTTCTAAAATTTTACAATGCATAATGTAGTCTAATAACAACGATACATTAATTCCATGTCATTGTGGACAACTGAGGCCCTTTCAGGATACTGGATACAAGCACATTCACAGACAACTTATACAACTTACAATCATGAAACACAGTGTATACATTTACAACAAATAATAGTGCAAAATGAGCAAAAAATAAATAAGAAATGCACTTACAGAGGCCCTCAAGAAAAACACAAAAGAGTGTCCAAGACTGAGGTATAATTTATGAACATGGATTACTCAGAAAGAATGTACAGCAATAGCCATACAAATGGATGTAACAGGCTACATTATATATGCAGCATAATGGTTAAAATATAACTTCAACAAAACTCCACACAATGCATGGAGGGCTCCACCCAAAGTCCAGCAGTCTGAGGGTCTACAAGCAGTGAGGATTAGTGAGTGTCAGAGCCGCTATCCAGGACCAAACAGAGCATTCAAAGAATCATACCAGTTGCTAGAAAAGACCAGCCTGAGAGACAGCACAGAGGCCTTAGCATAGCAGACAGGACACCAGGTGCAGACTGTGCAAAGAAGCCCCTGAGACAGTCCAGTACATAGCAGCAGGATGCAAGATGCAAACTGGGACACTGTATACCAAGATCCCAAGAACTGCTACCAAGGGGCTGGGATAATGTATAGGAACATCTGTGTCGAATACACACTAAAAGTCCCCAAGTGGGACACGCCACAAAGTGGCAGAGAACAACAGATCCCACAATCCTGTGGGACCTGAAGTTCCAGACTGACAAGCAGCTGCTGGCCAACAAAACAGACATAGGGATGGTTGACAAGGAGCAGAACTGGGCAGTTGTGATAAATGTGGAGATTCAAGCTGACAGCAACATCAGGAGGAAAGAGCACAAAAAAAGAACTTCTAGGCCTGAAGAAACAACTGGAACAGATGTGGAAGGTGAAAGCCAAGGTCTGTGAGCGGTGGATACTCTCTTTACTATTGAGCTGCCAGTGTGTACAGGACTGAGTAGCTTTAGATCTACCACCATTTCTTTGATTTTTCACCAGCTGTTGCACCACAGTCCTGTAAGCAGATTTGCTATTCTGTAGGATGCACTAAAACATAACAGGTATTGGGTTAGATGGCATGCTCATGTACAAATACTCATGATAGTAAAACTCCCACACAACACACCCAATATGACTTTGCAACAACATTAAATGACCTCACATTTATTTAGCAGTTACACAGAAGAATGTCAGCGGTCTGGAGATATTTTTATGTAAGTAACAATGGCTAATGCTAAAGGAGAATGCTGGCTCTGTTCTTCTAAAGTGTCAAGAGGAGAGAAAAATTGTTGATTTGTCAGTCCCGTCCTCCTAACACAATACTATGTTGTTCAAAGTATTTGCTAACGTTAGTAGCAGAAGGCAGCAAGAACTGACTTTGCAGCAAACACTTAAAGTCCAGAGACAACACCAGACAATAATATTAAAGATCTATGATAGCTTAGGACTCAGCTTTTCTGGGGTCCAGGAAGCAAGATTTTCTAGACATCAAAACATGAAAGAAGCTGTCTTACTAAATGTAATGACTTAGTTATAAAGCACATTAACAGCCTGTTTCAGGACACTCTGGTCTTTTGCTTCAGTACTAATATTTGGACTAGCAGTGTCTGTCCACTGTTTCTCACTGGTTTCACAGCATAGTGGATTGATGTGAATTTAACTTCCCAGTAAGTCATACTACATGAAAAGCATCTGGCAAACTGTAGCATAGGCTAAAGCAAGTGTAGTTCTCAGATGTTTAATGGTAATGGTGATGTCTATGGTAGAAATACTGCATTATTATGAAATATTTTTATCAGTATTTCATATCAAGAAGTACCTAAATGTAAGTAGTTGGAGTTAGTAATATTGGATCCGTGCACTCTTAGTTCCAACTGATAAGATCCATCAAAGATGCATCATTGGCAAACTTAATAATCATATTATTTAGGTGTACCTGCACAGCGGGGGTCATCAAAGTGCAGAGTGAAAGGATTGGACATGAGCCCTGGGGGGAGCTAATGTTCAGTCTAATGATTCCCAGGGTTGTTGACTCTTACAACCTGTGGTCTATCAGTCAGAAAGTCCAAAATCCAATCACATGGGGGGGTGTTGAAGCCGAGTAGGTTCATCTGTTCAAACAGCTTTTGTGAGATGATGGTATTAACACCAAAGCTGCAGTCCAAAAAGCACACGGGCGTGTCCTTTCTGTCCAGGTGTGTCAGCACAGAGTGGAGCACAACAGAGATGGCATCCTCTGTGGCTCAGTTAGGTTCATATGCAGACTGTAGGGGTTGTGTGTGCTGGTTTTACATCTGGACACCACTCGCTCAAAGAGCATCATGATGGTTAAAGTCAATGCTATTGGGCGACAATCACTAAGACATGGCACCACTGGTTTCTTGGGGATGGGAATGATGGTGGCAGACATCGGGGCGGGGGGCCTGATGCAGAGAGATGTTAAAGACTGTTAGCAGATCCACCTGCTGGTTTGGTATCCTCTGAGAACGCAACCTAGAATGCTGTCGGCACCCATTGCTTTGTGAGGCTTCCTTACTTCAGCTGTGATTAGACAGAGGGGCTGCTCATCTGTCTGAGCAAGTTTTTTGCTTGGAGTAAGGTTGTTGAGATCCTCAAAGTGTGCATTAAAGTTGCTAAGCCTATGAGGGAGCATTTTATGGCTGTTGTTGGCCTGCAGGGTGAGTTTGTGGTCAGTGTGGCCAGAGAGCAGACTCTGCCACATACACCAGGTGTCTACTGTCACAAAAAAAGGTGGTGCATTTTCTGTGCATGGGTGCATTTTGTCTTCCTAATCACCCAAGACAGATTCACACTGGCAGTTCTGAGTTCTGCTTCATTACTCACTTTAAAAGCAGTGTACCTGGTTTTCAATTGTACACACACCTTTGCGGCAAGTCAAGATGACAGTTACATCCTTTACACATTTGCTTATCTGGTTGGTTACAGTGCCTGCATATCCCTTGATGTTGACACTTTCTTCTGAGGTAGCTGCAGAGCTGAACATTTACTAGCATTCTCACAGTAGTCTTGTATTGTTGGTGCAGTTCCGTCTGACTGTGGCTTGTTTCTGGCAAGGTTGTATCTGCTGCAACACTGTGTCGAAGAAGGAAAGAGCCTCACGGGATCAGTGTTATTAACAGAGAAGCAAGTAAGGTAGTGGCTTTGTAAGTCCCGTGGCTTATGGTGTAAACCAAGTTGGTGGTGGTGTCACTTCTTGTCCGGAAGTTCATGTGGTGGTAGGATTTAGGCACAATGGTTTTTCTCACAAAAAACTAAACATGAAAGGTTACAGGGATTATATCAGCAGACATAGATGCAGGTGCAAACGTGAACATGAATGAAAATGTGCACACACATGGGCACACATTTGCTCACATGCACACACACACACACACACACAGTCATGCAGGACACTCATGTCAGTTGCAGAAACTGAAGAACTGTGAAGGGATCCTCATTTAGATGAGAGTTACTCATGCTCATGTTGCTGAATTATTTATGCTATTTATGCTATTGTGATGTCGGGTTGTCTTTGAAAGAAGTTTATTTTGGACTGAGCTGGCAGTCTGTCAAGGCACAGGAACTCAGATTTTGAATCTGTATATGTGTGTATGTGATGGCAAGAGTTGCCAACACCCCTGATGCTGTCGCTGTGCTGCGCTGACACTGAAGGTGGGCGTTAGATAATCATCCCAGCGACATCACCTAGGCAACTGGACTGTCGCTAAGGGAGACAGTTGAGGCACACCCCTGTCGGTGTAGGATGACATGGTGTCCCCTCAGGACACGGAACCTGTAGAGATAAAGTGTGTGTCTATTTGTGTATGTCCGTGGACTGCATGAGCAAAGATCACATTATTTAATGCACACACACACTGGTTAACACCCACACATATAATGTGCATACATAAGTAAACAAGCAGTTCAAAATAGTAATATCTTAAAGTTGTTTTAAGAAACATACAGGTACAGACACACCCTCACAGTCAGTGTTTATCTGTCTTACCAACACACATATACAAACACGCTCACACACATGTCCATCTCATTGAGCTGAACTATGGAACTATGACTTTAAAGAGCATAGCAAAGTTCTTTTCAAACACTTTTAACTAATAATAACAGCATCTATGTGATTGCATGAGTGTGTGTGCTTGTGTGTTGTGGGTCTATGGTGGGAGTTGCAGTGGGCTTTTAGAGGGTTAGGCCTTACCTTTAGGGTTAAAGTTTGAATGAGGTTAGCTAAGGGTGAAGGTTAGGCACTTAGCTGTAATGGTTTAGGTTGGGTATGAGGCTAGGAAATGCATTATGTTAGTACGAGTCCTCACACAAACAGATGTATAAACATGCAATGCAGTCAGAGAGACATGTAACATGAAGAAAAATCAAAAGACACACACATGCACGCACTGCAATCTCACATTGCTGTGCACCTTTCACTGTCTAGTAGATAGACAGCTGATGACACCCTCTGCGTCACGATTTTAATGTTGGAAACAAACTTCAGACACAACACGAAATACCACTTCGTCAAAGCAGAGGAAACACAGTGAGGAGTACAATTTCACATTTGCTTATAGAGCAAACTCATATTTCTAAATAAAATACAGATATATTGCAATGAAAGGAGGAGAAACGGCCAGAGATTCAACGTTAACTTTAGGCAAACACCACCTGTCAGTCCTGGGCACACTCAAGCCTGGGACATATGCCCAAACACATGCATGGCTGTCACCTTTAACTGACCCATCTCACCCAAAGGCAGAAGTAATAACATCTGCGTCCCCCACGCACACATGCAAATGCAGGGACACTTTGAAGTCTAATGCCAAAGTAATCGTGTCTTCTTTCAATACCCCTCTCAGCATGAGACAGGTGGACATGGAAAAAAAAGAAAGCTTTGAGGCCGGAGAGAAACTTTCCGAAGGCAGAAACAATTCAGACATGAAATGCTATAAAAGCAAAAATTAACACATTTTAGTGAGTAGTGTCAGTAGACCTGACATGAGTAGTGTCAGGTCACAGGGTCAAATGAAATTAAATTTAAAATAAAAAAGTAAATTTAAAGATGGCTAAAAGTAAGCTGCAGCTAGAATAAGTTCAGCAAAGAGACATCAAATGAAGAAGTAAAGAAGAAACCTCAACTGTACATTTAGATAAGACAAGAGCCAGTGTTCATAAGCTGTAAGGCCTAAAGACAAAGCTACATTAAATCTGTGACTCAGGCAGGCCACAACAGAGAATGATGTACTGCGTTTGCCCCAAGCTGCTTCTCTGGCTTTATTATCGCCTCTGTACCCTTCACAAACTGATTATGCCGCCCCTCAGCAAACTGAATTTGTCCGACTATTCTTTGGATGCATAAAGTGTGTGCGTGTGAAGACTAACTCTAAGACAAAGACGAACAATTCATCTGCTCCGAGAGCTCTGCGATCTAACAGACAGCGAGAGAAAAGCAGGGTGGTGCATAACACAGACACACAGTACGCACTGCACAGCCTGAGAATAAATCACAGCTCGAAAATCTACAGTAAAGGCTCGTCAAAGAAACACTTGCCCTGAGAGGAAAAGACAGGTAAGCGGAAAAGCTTAGAGAAAACTCTGGTAACATTCACATCATTTGTGAGAACAACTGATTAACCAGAACAGTTAAACCTCCATCTTTGTCTGCTTTCTGCCACATCAGTCAGATAGGAACTAATGAGAAACAGTTTCGTCTTTGTCATTAGAGGTGTAAAAATTAAGTGGTTCAAACTGTTAAGCTGGGTTTCACATCTAAAAACACTGCTGCATCAGCTTTTAGACTAAAAGTAGGAGGGAAATGTGGCTACATTAATGTGGAGTTCAGACGTAAAAGCCTGAGTGGAGATTAGAATCAGTCATATTTTAGTACCTAATACTGCAATTTACTCCATAACTGCTCCTCTTTAATCTGTGTTCATGTGTTTTCACAAACTCCTTAAAAAATTGTTCTTGTACTTTACATCACCTTCTACTTACTGTGTGCATTGTATTGCAAGGAACCAACAGACAGAAAATACACAACACAGACTGGATATATGGATACATGGCAGTCAGGTAATATGTTAAACTTGAAAGGCAGTTGTTAAACATAAAAGGTAGCACAATTAATTTTCTTAGCCATCACAAGTGACAGGGAGGACATGATGTGAGTGACAGAGTCCCTGCCTCCCCGCTTCATCTGTTCCCAAATGTGAAAGGTGTTAAAATGTTCTACTGTGCGCTCTGCACAGAGAAGACTGATTAGTGACACCATTGCACATGAAAACAAGCTCGCAAACCATTACTAATCAACAATGACATGTCTGAAAATAAAGGCTGCCCAATTTATTTTCTAAACAGGAAAGTAAAAACTAGACTATAAGATTATTTCTAAATATTTTTTTTGTACCAGATATTTCTCAGCCATCACACAAAGCACACTATTTCATCTGTTTAGACTTTTTAGTTGGGCCAGCTGAGTCTTTCTCCTACCTTTACACACTCCCTTTCACACATACACAAACTTTGCTATATATTTCTGCCTCTTTCAAGTTTGCTCATACACAAATGCAAAATCCTTCTCAAACTAGTTATGGAGTATACTGCAACATTTCAAAGACATACAGCTTGAACAGGATTCCTGCAGGAGACTTGAATGTGTCTTTACTGATTAAAGAACACAAATCAGACAGAACCAAAAAAAAAAAAATAGTAGTACACGCACACACACACAAATACAAATACCTTTATTTATGGACGGCCGGTATCAAAAATACACACAGGCAGCCAGGCACACATCTTGTCATATCTTGGGCGCGGTGGAGCAATAAATGTCGCAGTATTTCAGTGTGACAGAAAACACTGTGTTTATGTGCTTATCAGTTGCGCAGCCTGGACAAGATGGCCCTCTTCCCATACTAATAAATGGCTTCTTAATTAGAGCTCCACTGAAAAAACTAAGCCTACTCATGTACAAGGACATAAACACAAACAACACATTTCCCTAACTGATAAATATGCTGCATATCCTGGTGATAATGTATTGTGTGATCTGAAACAATATAAATTCATCACATGAAAACAGTCTCCCATCATAGCATAACTCTGACTCACTGATCTTTGGCTGGACTGCCTTGAAATGTATATTCGTGTGCAAGTATATTCCTCCGGCATAAATTGAAGGAGTCAGTGTATAAAATACATACTTTGCTTCTCCCTAAAGCTAAGCATGAGTTATGTGCTTATATATTGTGATATACACTATGTTATGTTCTCTGTAACTCCACACGGGCAATACATCTCAGAGTTATTAATGAAATGAGATGAAATGAGGTGAACTGGGAGCAGAGAATAAAACAATGTCATTAATAACCAGTGTTTGTTTTTATTCTGCACATTAGCTTCCCGCTCACGCAAGCTGGAATGCTGCCCCTAAATCTGAATTTTCCGGGTAATAGTGCTTTTAATGGGCCAGGTACATATTCTGTAATGAAAAAAGGAAAGAAATACTATTTTATGTGTATGCGTGTGTGTAACTGAATGAGCTATCCAATCCATTTTAAATAATGTGAAGGTGTGCGCGCAAGATTTTTTGTATTTTTTATAGTCATTCGCAGGCACTAGGATACAAAACAGTAATGGGTTAGTATCATTTTGTGGCATGTATCTCTGTTCATTATGTGTACACTGTCCCATTCTATTTAAAAATGGTGTGAACCCTGATGCGCAATCTAAAGCTTTATTGCAAAACATAGACAAAATAAGAAGAGATACACTGTGTGTGTGCGCATATGTGTGTTGTGATTACTTATATTACTCATATTGTGAAGACATAAATCTTTACACAGTCACATTGTGGGGACCCACCTCCAATTTAGGGACAAAAATGAGTGAAAAACGAAAAGCATATGCTTAGGTTTAGGATAAGTTTAAGGTAAATTCAGGTTTGGATTAATGTAAATCACATAGAAGTGGATGTAAGTCGATACACTGTCCTCTGAAGTGATGGAAACTTCAGAGTGAGAGTATTCTGATGCCACCTCTCAGTATGGCGGCCTTTTCGATGTAATTAATTTGTGCCTGATGCCATGAATCAGTCACAGCAGACGTTGCCCAGTACGTCGTTGACATATATTTACACCCCCTTTTAGAAGGTGTTTTTCATCTTTTGTATTACCCACTGTTGATCGCCAAAACAGGATAGACAAACAAAACAGACAAAACTCTTTTGTCATGATGACACCTATCGTTTTTCAATTCACCCAGTGAGAACTTGCACATAGAATTGGCAACCAGCAGAGAAGTCTGTTGTCATTGCTTATGGTCAGTTTGCACAGTGACTCAGTCAGTTCTATCACATGCAGCTGTTATGGAAGAAAAACATTTAAGGTTCACCTCAAAGAAAACATGACCACACAGTGTTTCTAGGCATGTTCAGCCAAGGAGAGTACAAATGTCTGTGGTAAATATGAAAAAAATCTCAAACTGAACTGGATTTGGAGAGAAAACTCGCAACTTAAGGCTTATTACAACTGTTTAACCCTATAGGTACAAAACCACAAAGAAAACATTATGACTTCTAATCCATAAAGGTAATGTTTTATTATTTGTCACAAGGGCACTTCTTGTTTTTTTTTCTCTTGTTTTTCTTTCATATGACAGACTAAAATTTATAACAACAATTTCTGACTGAAGGGCAGCTGCTCGCAATCTGAATGCTCACTGAACTGTATCATGGGAATAACATACGGTTCATCTGTTCTGAAGAGTGATTTTCACAAGCCTCTGGAACCAGCACGCATATCTGTGCTGCACTAAAACTTTCACAGATACTGAAAGTTACAGCAAGTCTCACAGTTATTACTGACTTTCACTTGCTGTAGCCTGTCAAAATGAAAAAAATGAGAAATATTTAGAAAGAACATGTGTTATCTGTGAGGTTTTATATATTCACTTGCAATTACATTAAAGTATGGTGAATGCTAATGTATGACATGTTGCAAATAAATAAGAAAAATTAAAGGACGTGGATTCAAAGGTCATGTGGTAGTAATTTTAGGACTTTTTAAAGCCAATTTTAACATTAAAAGCTTTTCTTTAACTCCTTTCACTGTTGCTCATTCTTATGTTCTCTGTGTACAACGTCCCATGTAGGGAATTTCAGCCATCCAGTTCAGTGAAGGGAAGCAGAGTTGTACACAAGTCATTGCTTCGCTGACCTTTAGAATAGTCTACTACATGGGAAGGAACCTACTTCATCTATGAGTGGCTTTTTCACTTCTCTGACTGCTCCTTTATTCCTTCCATAGCAACCTTTTCCTGACCTTTATAGGTAGAGAAGTCGTTGACCTCCCCCCTCTCTCATTTGGTATCCTGCTCCATCCGTCTCTATTACTCAGTGTCTCTGCTTTCTACATTGCTTGCTCTTTTACAGCTGTTGCAGTTTTCCCCACCTCCTCTGTCTCCCACAATGCATCATTTCTCTCCACTGGACACGGTATTTGTTCCCTATGTTTTTCAAGTCACTATATTTATTCTTCAGCCCAACTGGCTTGTGTAGACTTTATCTTAGCAGTAACTTTTTCATTGTATTTCTTACTATTCAGTTTTTTGAAGATTATCTTTAGATATTTTTTTGCCTTTATTTGATAGTGACAGTGAAGACAGACAGAAAATGTGGAAACAAGAGCAGGGGGTTGACTTGCAGACAAGGTCCAGCCAGACAGGAGCGAAAGTGAAGATTCTGCTACTAAAGGCATTTTTGCACAGGTGGTATGGACCCTAATCATTTGACTCTGCTTGCCCCCATCCTTTCTCTCTGGCCTCCTCCTGTTTTTGTCCATGTCTCCTCATATGAATGGTGAAAGTGATGTTTTCATCGTAAAGACATAAAAAAAAACAATACAGCTTGAGAGTTTGGATAAAAAAAAAACCATTGCAAAGTATTAGAATCAACTGAACATATTAAATGAAAGCCAAAGAAACCAACTTCACTTACTGCAGTAAAACACCCCTACCACACACCACACCACAGCCACTTATAAAGACATTTTTAAGAGATTCTGCTTATTACACAGAGTTTTGCTACCCAAATGAAATCCAGGGCTGTTCTAAGGTGTTAATCTTGGTAATGATGCAACTGCAATATTGACAAACGATTAATCTAACATGATGTATATTCTGGCACTTAATTTGAATGATTATCAGGCATGTAGTTGCACTTGCTGTGGGTCAAACAGTCAAACAGACCGCTTTAGAGCATTGTGCTTCATGGGGTTTACAATACAAAATCCCACACATGTTGAATCACAACAAATTAATACCTTAAATATTCGACATAATTGGGTGCAGCAACACAAGGAAAACAAGATGTATCTAAGCTGAAACTTGATTCAGGGATATAAATCTCTCATTTTTTTGTTACATCCCATCCTCCACACACTGTACTGTACTTCTTCACTATCCTATCTTTTGTCCTCCTCTCTGACTCTCTGCTGCTTTCTGGTGTCTCACTTTCATTCTCACCTTCCCACATTAAATTTTCCCCTATTCTCTCCTCTCCTCCTCTCACCGTCCAGTATCCTTCTTTTCTAGGACATTAACTGTAACATCTCATACTCACCCTCTCTCTTTCTTCTCTTTGCTCATGCTGTCTTTCAGTTGTTTCAGTTTCTCCTCCATCTCTTTACTCTCATTAGCCAGAGCCACAGTCTCCATTTGCAGTCCTTGCAGGTTCCTATGGCAACATAAACACACCCACATATATGCAGTCAATCAACAACAATCAATCATACAAATGACCTACTTCGTCAGATTGGACAGCCAGGCTTTGATCAATACGTTCAATTCATCTGCTGCTCTCGCAGATCCTTGTTGCTATGACTAATCAATACTTTAATCAATTAGTTACTGGATCAGGGTACCACCAAGCCAGGCATCAATTCAGTCAATTACCTGTTGGCAAATGAGAAACTACAGTGGGACAGTGGACTAAATTTTGCATTGGGCATTACGAAGAAAACAAATAGACTTCCCTGAAACAGCTGAATCCAGCTGAAAGTCAAGTCAAGTCCATTTTCAGGCAAGGGTTATCTTGCCTTAAAGTCCATTTTGTGAAATAGCCATTCTCTGAATAGAATTTCAATAGGTACAGATGGAAATAGTATGGCAGCCAAGTAACCCTAATGGGCTTCTACCAAATGCCTTAAATCACATCATTGATCTTATCTCATCTTACCTGGCATTGAGCTTGACAGATTTGGCCTTGTTGTTAGGAAGCACCACAAAGTCATTTAAATTCATGTCTCTTCTTCCCGGTGGCTCAGGTATTCCTCCCGTGTCTTTTGCTCTGCTTTTTACAAAGAGCCTCTCCTGCAATAAAAACCCACAGTAATGGCATAAAACTGGATATCATGCAGCGCCCAGGCTAAATGACACACAGCCATAAATGAATACTGCTGCAGTGAAATGAACAAAATAGCAGGAACACATTTACTCAAATGAATAAGAGGAACTTAAAACAAGCAGTCCTTTGTGTTTAAATTGTATCTGGCAGATTTGTATGGATGATGAATTGTTTTTAAGCAGTAAAAGCCAATTAAGAAAACTAGCCAGTAAGGCAGATATAATAATAACAACTAAGCTGGTAGCAAATTGCCATTACATGAGTAAGCCATTGAAAGTTCTGTTCAAGGTGGAGAGTCTTTTGACAAAAGCCATGATGTTCTGCAGGTAAAGTAACCACATAAAAGTCTTGCCTACCAGAGTGTAAAATAGTATGCGGACAATCTACAGCAGACTCAAATCAAAATGTCAATGAAAACTCAGCCTTCTAACAGAAGACATTTTTACTAGTCATAGAAGAAAAAGCACAGGTGGAAGTAATGACATGACTGATGGCTCGGTTAAATTTAAGTGTCCATTGAAGCTTTACCAGTAGGGGTGTTGTTAGAGCACTATAGCCCCAAATGCTGAATAATTAATCCTCGATTTTTTACAAAAATATGAATAATAATGAATAGCCCGAGATATATTCGTCTTTCACTTCAATCATGCATTCCAGGACTTGAAAATGTTATATGGTTTGCCAAAATCGCCAAAGCCTACACTTTA
Organism: Dascyllus trimaculatus; assembly: GCA_024666655.1. Classification (NCBI taxonomy): domain Eukaryota; kingdom Metazoa; phylum Chordata; class Actinopteri; family Pomacentridae; genus Dascyllus; species Dascyllus trimaculatus. The sequence continues at coordinate 28,259,187 of CM045453.1, forward strand.
GGACTTCTGTGTGTCACTCAGGAAACAGATCTACTTCATGCTGCTTGGCAATTGTGCATTTTTGTGCAACCACATGTGAGAGAGGGCACCAGTTACAGGGCTTGTCATTGCTGGCATCTGGTAGCTGTACTCACTAAGGCAAGAGTGGAAGGTCTTGGATATAAGAAGCCTTTTCAAAAAGAAAAAGAATGAAGCCAATGAGGCACAGGTGCAGCAAGGGTAGGTGGAGGAAAAGTTATCTCATGTTGCTGTAGCAGCAGATGAGTCAGGACGTGATAGTGCCGCTGCCTCATCTACCCAGGATCAGGTTGGTAAAGAAGTGGGCTCTTTAGCTACCCAACTACTCTAGGTCAGTCATTCTCAAACATTGTTCCACAAGGCACAAGTCAAGCCAAGTCATAATTATTTATATGGCAAACTGCAAATCTGAAACAGCAGTCTTTGAGCAAAAAGTACTGCTGTCCGGCAGAGAAAAAGGACTGGCATTATGAATTTAGCAAACAATTTAAATATTAAGATTAAGACCCCAGATTAAGCGGTATTTTTGATGTGAATTTACCCAACTAATTTAAATATTACAGCCAAAACTCTACAAAGTTATATAAAATACACAGATTTACCTACAGTATGTAGGTCTGGAATAGCTTAGAAATGGTGCGATTTGTCAGATTAACATGTATAGTTTTCTGAGCTGGGCTAAGCCTCCAGTGTTTTCAGGTCTTAACAGCACCTTTGTCCAGTAAGCCCTTAATGTACAGTAACCCAGAAGTTCTCCAGATTACAAAACCTCTCTCTTAAAAGGACAACATGCAGTAAATCTTGTGTCCACCATGTGCACCATATAGTGTCGCACATCTGCGACACACCTAGTTAATGATGCTGGTCATTGAATATTGTCCCATTCTTCCTGAAGGCTTTTGGGAAGTTGCCGGACATTTTTTGTGGCAAGATCATGATGTCCAACACGTCCACCCAGAGCTGTTAGAAACAATTACTTGGATGACAAAGGAAGTTATGGAGAGTGAAACGTGTGGCTATGACCTAACCCACACGCTAGGATCCAGCATGCCAACAGCACGTTCTCATCCTTCTTTTGCCACCTGTGGCGTCATTGGAATAGAGCTGCATTTTAAAGTGGCCTTTAATAGTCACTGGTCAAAGGAGTGTCTGTGAGCTGGTAACAGGTTGTCTGATTATTGTCCTTTCAAACCACACCTGACTATGGTGTGTATACCCACTTGAGCAGGTCAAAATCATTTAGTGTGTGATTCTTTAAATATAATCCTTTGTTTCAGCGATAACAGAAATGAAATTCAAAAATTTTCTGTAAGTCAAAAAGACGACTGATTTTTTTTTTTTCACTTTAAACACCAAAACCACCACTATGCAATTCACCAAACAGTCCTGTCAGCCAACTTTATCAGCAAGTAGTCCTACTAAAGAGACATTTAACCAGCTAAAGTTACTGGTGACTCAACTCAAAGCTGTAAAATAAAGACAACATACACAAGGAATGACTTTTTTCACGCCAGACATTTTGTCTCGTCATGGCAGTAAAAGCACAGATGTATTAAATTATATTAATGATGGCAGAATCGCTCTTACATTAGGTTGCTGTGTTTTGCCTGGAGACTCACTGGAACAACTTTTTAGGACATTTAAAGCAACCGTTAACTTTGCTTTTAATACCGTGTGTGTTTTCCTGCTAGCCAAAACGTCTGCTGTGACTATTTAACTTTAAGCTAGTAAACGTTAACATAACGTTACGGCACATTAACTTCGACACCCCGGAGAATATTAAACTTACCTATTGAGTCTGTCTGGTTTACGAGCTTGCGGTGGCGAAATAAAATCAAATGTTTCAGTTTAATATGAAATAAATTACCATTTGTCTTCCGATATTTCAGGCTTTCGCCGGTGGCATGCTCCAGCCTCTGTACACTTCTGTTGGGCCGTCGTTGCTACGGCAACCAGCGGCTCTCTCGCGATAACTCCGCAGCTGGGGAGATTACCAGGGTGCGTCTGTTGTTCCACATATCCATGGTTTCACCGTTTGTTGTTGTTGTTGTTGTGAACTTTTCCCTGTCTGCATTTGTTGACTAATCTTCAGTTTTTTTAAAAAGAATTATTATAGTATGCCTTTGTTTGTTGACGGAAAAACATCGAATTCAAAGGCATCAATTCCCTTATTGCCTAAGTAATCACGTGTAGTGGGAATTCCCTCCCTAATTAAAACCCTCACAGCATCAAGATACATTTTATGGCACTGATTAGAGCTTTGAACCCTCCTTATTTTTTTTCCAACAGACTCTAGAGTTGTCTTTAGTCGTCCGAGATGATGATGTTTAGATATTCCATGTTGACAAGCATTGGAGATCAGAAGCAAAATTATTTCCCATTAGCCCCGTAAGATAAATGTGCTGAAATGAATTTGATAAGAGCAAAGTGAGGGATAAAGTCTGTATGTGTGTCCACAGGAGTGTTTGTGCATGTTCGTCTGCAGGAAATCGCTGTGCAAATGTTTATTACATAAATTCCAGGTTAATCCCAGTCAAAAGGGCATAAAGAAGAAAAAATAAAGACACCCACTAGTAATTATGCACAATAGTTTTAGAAAGGTTAAAAGTTCTGTTTACATATTTAATTTCACATACAGCAGGAAATTGCTGGAACAAAAAAAAATTAGAAGAAGTAACAATTTGGCTCGAATTTGGCCCTCCTTCTTTATGAATGTTATATTTTCTAATATAACATTCATAAAGAATGAATGTTAGTAAACATCTAATCTTTCAAAATACTGTTTCATGTATCATATAAATAAAACAAAACACAGAATATTATATGTCCCCGAGTAAAATAAACCTTTCAATTTCAAACATAATATTTTTATGTATCATATAAATAAAACAAAACATGGGAAAAGTTCTGCTTCAGCAGCACCAAGTGCAAATATACTGGAATTTTTAATGGGAGATGTGTTCCTTTATTATTGATCATTATTGATCTAATCTAATAACTGTGCAATGGTTGTTGATCCCATAATAATTCAATTATTAATGGTAATTACTATGTTTCTTGTGGTGTTCTTGCACACTTGCCTAACAGAGGAAACTCAACCAGACCCAGAGGCTCTGCTTACATGAGTCTACCTGTCTGTTTGTCCCATAACAGTGCAGCCAGCCAGTCATCCATTCAGCCTTCATTTGTATTCCAGGACAAAAGAAACTTTCTGACGATTGCAAAAGCACTCTCCTCTCTGCCATGGCCCCACCTTTACTCCTTTTTTTCCCCCTACCCTTCCTTGCCATCAGTCCCTCCAAACCACAGGACAATTATGGCCCAGCAAGCACACCTCGACCTTATTCCTAAATCCTGCTTTCTCTCTCCTTTTGTCTGCCTTTCTCTCTCCCTCTCTTCCCTACATTGTTGGCATATGACCTATTGCACCTGCCATCAGGGAAGTGTGGGTGTATGACTTATTGAGCGTGCCTGAGCGTGTGTGTGTGTGAGAGCGTCGATGGTCATTTAGGGTTGTGACCCTCCAGCTGGATTCTGTCTCTGCTGCTAAACAGTGACTCCCTCCCTCTCTCCCAGCTCTGCCTGCATAGACAGCGGGGCGTGCATTCGCATACTGATGAGCAGACAAGTGAGAAGAGGGGAGACGGCGTAAGAGAGGGAGCCGGGGATGTAGAAATGAAGGGCGGAGGTAGGGAGGAGAGCGTAGCGAGAGGCCAAAAGGCACGCAGAAAAGCAACTCAAGAGAAAGAACAAGAGAGCAACAGAATGCATGAAAGGAGGGTTACAACAGCAGAGCAATTGCAGGGAAAGGACAAGCATTGCGCTGTGAAATGTCAGGGCTATTTAATTCATTAGGAGGCAATGATTATGGCGCTGTACTGAATGTCATCTGCTGGGTTAAACCTTTCTCAGCAGCCCCAATGTTGGATATACTGTATATTGACTGTTTGGCAGTGGCTGGAAGCCTTTCAACAGGAGCAACAGCGATGGAGAGACAGAAAGAAGTCAGCCAGCCAGAATAAACACAGTTTTTTGTGGTATGCACAGGAGGGTTGTAGATAATCCTGGGAGTATATTGACAAAATAATGGAGAAAGTGTTAAATAACCTTGAAAAAGCTGGTTGAGAGCTTTCGACCATCCATCTTCTACACCTGCTTATTGTGATTCAGGGGCGCAGGGGGGATGGAGACTATCCTTGCAGGGATATGGAAAGAAGAAATGGAAAGAAGGTCACCAGCCCATCATAGGATTAACACTTAGCACATGTATTCATACAGGCATTCTTAATCTTTTAGGTCACCTGATCTGCATGCCTTTGGGTTGTGGAAGGAAAAAATTCTCAGGGCTTTCCAACAGCACTAGCTACTTCGTCTCTGCGCTGCCCCTCACTGAAAGTCAATGGCAGAGAAATCATTTAGCCTTACGCCAACTGGATCCCGACCCGAAATTATCTAACCAAATCAAGCTAAATTGCACAGAACTGAGAAGAGGACAGGATGTATTAACTGCGGTCAGCCGAAATCAGCTCAACTCACCTCCACTTAACTGAAACAGCGTGAGATCCAATCATTACACCAACTAAAACAAAGAGTAGAGAATGAAGAGGGGATGTGCAGAATTGGATGAACAGCGATCAGAGATAAAGAACTGTACTAATGTAGCCTTGTGCTTTCGAGTTTTACAAGGCCAATTAAGGCATAAGCGGCCAAGAATAAGGACTGCTACTCACATGTCGCAAGTCAGCCTACAGGAGACGTGTGGTGTCTTAAAAAGAAATGAAAAATGTGTCTTAATGTTGTGCCTAGATAGAGCCGAGGATGGATAGAAGGCAGTAACCGTCATGGATTAGTGTGACGCCCTGAAAGACAATCAGTAGTAACCCATACCCAAATGCACACCTCTTTGAATCATAAAACACAGTGATAAAAATTATATTAAAAATTCCAAAACATAAATCCATTTTTAGGTGTCTGCCTCCACCACGGTACAATATAGGCCTTTTTTTCAACAGTAGGTATATTTAATGGTGTAATTGTTGAATTCCATTTAGACATGTCTATCCCAGGATCCAGGTTTACTGCGATAGTTAAATGGAATAGAGTCATCCTTAACAGTGTGAGTTCCACTTGTGCTTTTTCGTGCTATGACAAAACGTCTACTGCGAGAGAGAAAAAAAAGGCCTATGGGCAAAAACAGAATTGTGCTTCAGTTGCTCACAGCACTCAAGAATTGCACGAAAAAAAAAATTCTCTACAGCCCTCACTCTGGACAGTTTTCATTGCAGCACTGAAGACACAACACTACACGAGAGAAAACAGTTGACAGCAAGACCGTTGGGTTATAGAACAGGGAAGTCCAGCATCACTCTGCACTGGATACCTTTTAGCATTGTTTTCTTGGGGTAGTCTGATACAGCTTTAAAAATCAGAATCTGAAATAAATGCAATGACCTCATAGCGAAATATTGTACAATGGTGTGGTCACTGTCAGTCCTTTCAAGGTAATGAGAAGTTTGCCTTGTAACATTTGATTGATGCTGTAAAAAGGGTGTATTTTATTCCAAACTATTCTCTTTTTCTCAACTTAAGCAAGTAGTTTCAGTGCCTAAACTTAAGGACACCTTGTGCATATCTCTTAGACGCCAACAACTTTGACAAGACGACAGTACAGGATGTCCTGCAAAGAAGAACAAGTTGAACCTTGACTCTGGAACGCTGAATTGCATTTAGGAAAATACAGATATCTAAAAAAAAAAGGAAAAAAAACTGCAGAGACATTCAGTCATCCAGCTCATGATTATCAAAGCAGCTTCCATTAAAATCAACTGGACTTCTTCCTTTTCACGATGAAGCTGTGGAATCTGTGGCGTCAGAAAGCCACCACACCAATAAAGAACTGTAAATATATGATGTCCCACTTTTTACAGGTGCAACAGGCAAGTGAGGAATAAATTAATCAAGTACAGGATACACACAGCCACGCAGGCCGTCTAATTAGTCAAAATGAGTGAAGGCACCTGTATAGGTAAACAAGGTTTTTGCTCAGCTGTTATGGTTGGTGCTGGGTCTCCTCCATTTTAATGATGGATAAATGTGAAGCTCCAGCTGGTAAATCAGTCGTATTGGGGCGAGATGACATGTTGCTAACTCCTGAGGTCCTGTTTTTTCTTCCTTTGAGGTTGTTGTTTATTTTCAAGTATTTATTTGGAGACCACACACTAACTTTCAACATGATTTAGTTGAACAAAAAAAATTGGAACCGGAGCTTATAACTATATAAAACTCTGCTCATGGCTGGTTTTGTTGGTCCGGACTAAATGCTCACTGCCGTGCCACCACTCCGTCGTTAAAATCCAAGACGTCGTTAACGTCCAGCGGTAGTTTTTCAAGGACTGCAACCATAGTTTATTCTCACCAGCAGGTCCCCTTCTATGAAAATAACAAGATTCCTCCTCGCTGAGGTTCTCATCACTGGAAAAAAATCTCTCAGGCCACAGCTGTGAAGAGAGCCACTCAGTGGGTATGACTGTCGGGAAAGACGCGAGCTCGATGATGAGGAGGCAGAGAGACAAGAGCAGAGAATGAGGTTCAGTGCCATCGCAGGCTGCTGTGGGATGAGAAACATGGACGGGAATACTTGTCCAGCTCCTTGGCATCATGGTGAGAGTCCAGTATCCTGTCTCTACTAATGATGTCTTCATCCTCCAATGATTCCACACTAAAGGTAGTGCAGAGTGAGTGATTAGCTGGTGTGTATACAGTATGTGTGTGTGTGTGTGCGTGTGTGCAGGGGGAAATTGCTAATGTACATGGAAGCAAACATGAAACAAACAGAACTTAATATAATTGTAAATAAGCTAACAAGAGGGAGCTAGATGCTGACTAATAAAGCTGATTAAGGTGAAATGTGACATGTGCTGTGGACTAACATGTTGTGTAAACTATATATAGGATCCAGTGACCATGGAGACAGCAACAGAGATGGAGGGCAAAACAGGGAATGAGAATAGTCGGTCCTGCCAACAGAAATTAGAGACGAAGAACAAAACGGAGGGGGGAGTGAGACGGAGTAGGCGACAAAGAGAATTGCGGCATGTGGGAAAGAAAGAAAGAAAGAAAGAAGAGCGCAACAGAGCAAGGAGGACATCAAAGTGTCAGAAACTGATGGCCAGTCACCAGATGTCATTGGGAAAGAGACAGAGAGGTAATGAGAGCCGTGGCGGAGGGGAGAGAGGCCAGAGGGCTGGACGCAAAGGCCAAGTGAGAAATTGAGAGGTTGAGTACGGAAGGGAGGGAGAGATGGATGGTGGCGCAGGAGGGTGAGGAGAGTGAGGAGGGTGAGGAGGGAGAGGAACGCACGCGAGTGGCTCTTCATCATGTGGAGGAGCTCAGGCTGATGGCTCTGCGTCACACGCTCTCAGACAGTCACACACGCAGAGTACATACATTGAAATGGCGCACATCAGTCAAAGCTAAGATGAGTATCCGACAGTTAGTAGGGCTGAAGTGTCAGTGATGGCAAGAAGGAACTCTCATGATTACCTGCTGAATGACTAGTGGAGCTGTTTTAGTTAGAAATGTTCAAAAGCAAGTCAGGGGAAAAGGGGGATGAAGGGGAAAGGAGGTGCTAAGAACAATGAGAAAATGAATGTAGTGTACAGTAAGGGGGATACAGTACACAACAATCCTCCAGTGGACAATGACAAATTGCTAATTTTGGCTCAGGTAGAGGGTTCGACACCATCCCTGACTGCCTTGTTAAAGCTGCGTCAAAATAAAATTACGTGTTATTCCCTCTTTTTTTTTTCTTTACTAAATTTGACTCAATCTTATTATATTCAACTCTAGGAAAAGAATGAGTGTGACAGTAACTGCTGTGTAGAAATCTGGGTCAGACATGACGTTTAATAACCAGGGAACAAGCTGATACTGTTTGATCACATCAGCCTATTGTTCTGCCGCGGATTATAGAGACAAATAGTGGTACGAACAAGATTTAGAATAGACAATTTCTCCCCCCAAATGTCTGTAAAACAATGTGCGTGGGTGCACAGGTAAAATAAAACTCCAATACCTTTCACTGCTGTTTTTTTCTTTCTGCTTGATCACTCAGGCACACCATCCCTCCCTCCCTCACTGTCTCTCTCACTCCCACAAACACAAGCATATTTTTGCAGCTACTCACACACACACACCTGTGCATAAGCGCATGCACGCAATCACAGTAGCCTATCAGAGAGCTGTACCTCTACTGCCATCTCCAGGTTGTAAGTGGAACGTATCCTGGATTGATTGCACCACTGATGAGAGTCTTGGTTTAAAGAACGACTGTAGCCAAGACAGTAAATGGGATTTTGTTACACTGGCGTGTAGGATGGGGAGGGGGTGGTCAGCGAGTTCAGGAAATGCACACATACGTCTTCGAATATGGTCCGTCTATCACGAATGACATGCCATTTGTGTTTGTCAAAAGTGTATTTACAAATTGCATATTCACAAACTAAACGTTCAGCAGTGCGGTGAGCATGTTTGGAATTTAATAAAGTCATAAAATATGTGCATGAGGAGCGGGAAGCCAGATGAAATCAATCATGTCTGTTTCTGCTCAGACTAGTGTGTGTGTATGTGAGAGTTTGTGTGTGACTATGAGTTCTATGCACATAGCAGCAGTGGGTGACTAATGCCTGTGTTTGTTTGTATCTGATATGACTGTTTGTACCTGTTTGCGTGGATAAAACAGTTTGCACCATTAACTTCTGTGTTTTTGCTACTCTGATAAGAGCTGGCGTGTGCAAGAGTTTTCCAGAGGATCTTGTTAATACGCCATACTACCATATAGTGTTGAAACATACGGAAAGATATTTTGAGATTGTGAAGACCCACAAAATACACCCCTGTCTTGAACACACAGTTCATAACCCGAAATCTGAACCCACAGCACAGAGGGCTTTAGCTTAGCATACTTTAGATTAATGTAAAGACTTCAAGCAGGGGAAAATAGCTCAGCCAGCTGTCTTTAAAGTTCTAAAATCCAGCTACCAGCACCTCTAAAGCTCCCTAATATACACATTATACCTTCTTATTTAATCCATACACAAACAGAAATCCATCCATCCATTTTCTTCTGCTTATTCAGAGTCGGGTCTCAGAGGCAGCAGGCTAAGCAGGGCATTCCAGACATCCTTCTCTCCAGCAACATCCTTAAATTCTTCCTGGGGGATTCCGAGGTGTTTCCGGGTCAGATTAGATATTTAAACCCTCCGGCAAGTCATTGGTCAATCTCAGAGTTTTCTCCTAGTTCAGCATGCTCAGAAAGACCTCCAAAGGAAGGCGCTCATGAGGCATTCTAATCAGATGCCTGAACCACCTCATCTTGCTCCTTTCGACGTAAAAAGCAGCACAGGTTCTACTCCGAGCTCCTCACCCCATGGAGGAAACTCATTTTGGCCTCTTGTGTCATTATTTTGGTCACCACCCAGAGCTCATGGCTATAGGTGAGGGATGGAACGTAGATTAAACCTTCTGGCTCGGCCGCTACACCAATCGATCCATCTTGTGCTCCATTTTACTATCACTCATGAACAAGATCCTGAAATATTTTTCTTCGCTTGAGGGTTGCAAGTCACCGTGTTCCGGCAGTGAAATGTGACCTCAGACTTGGAGGTGCTGACTCTCATCCAGGCTGCTTTACACTTGGCTGCAAAACCACTGAAGGTCATGGACAGATGGAGAAATATGAACTATGTCCTCTGAAAAAAAGAGATACAAGTCTGAGGTTTCTAGTTCTGAGTGAAAAAGTAAACTCTAAACTACAATCTGGGACTTTTAGATGGAACTACACAGTCTAACTACTATTTGACCAGCAGAAGTTTATTCATTCATATGACTGTTGTTGGCCAAAAATGACAGCATACAACTTCCATAAACCTGCAAACTTGTTATCTTGTATTAGTGTTTTGCATGGGTTACACAAAGAAGGATGACTTTAAGTCTTCAGAGGTACTGTTCGGTACATTTTTGACTTTCTGCACTGCTTTTTTCCCCCCTCTTTCTTAATGTATGCTAAGCTAAACACCTCTTCGTTCCACCTTCAAACTGAACACACTGACACATTGCTCTTAAATACATTTCCCCCAAACTGTCAGACTATTTCTTTGTGCACCAATACAGTCACAGTCATCGGATTTGTGGAGAAACAATGCATCGCTGTCAGTAAATCCATGTCTTTTTCCCTTTACCACCTCCCTCCAATCAAACACTGAAGTCTTAACTACTGTTTTGTAATTTGAAATGCTATTTAATTAGCTTTGTTGATCTGTGTCCGTTTATTCAGCCCACACAGTAAACAGTCCTGATTTCTAGTTAATCAGCCCTGCATCCAGCTACAGCGCCAGTTAATGCTGATTATTTATGGATTAACGGCCATCTAGAAGCAGATCTTTTACCACACACATTTGCAGAAACTCATGCATTTTTTGGCTTTTTATCTTTTTTTTTTTTTTTTTTTTAATCATTTAGAATTACAATCATGAATACAGTAGCACATACATGCAGGCACACACACACACACACACACAGCACTTGGGACGGACAGTTTCTGTCATCGCAGCACTTTCCCAAACAGGCTCTGATTAAACAGCAGCTTAGAGCGCTTTAATTTCATGGAAGAACAGACAGCAAGAGAGGGAGCGATGCAGAGAGACACAGAGAGAAAGAAGGTGTGAGGGAGAGAGGGCAACAGATGTATGGACCGGGGAGAGAGAAAGAGGTGCGGGGCGGGGGGACTGATAGGAACAGAGAGAATGAAACAAGCTGCAGCAAGAGAGTAGATTGAGATGATGGATGGAAGATGAGAGCGAACGAGTGGGACACAGTAAAGAGGGAGATTACTTAAGCCACAGAAGGCAGCAATGATCGACAGGATATGGGGGAGAAAGAGAGAGAGAGGGAGGACATGGAGGAGTGGGGGCACAGGAGGAGAGAGATAAGAAAGAAAGAAAGTAAGCGATATATAAAGAGAGAGATCTGAGCGCCTGTACAGAATTTAAAAAACCTTGAACAGGAGGTGAGGAGAGGTTGAGGAATATATACGCTGCAGGCAGGTGGAAGGCTTCAATATTTCAGTCACATAAAAAATTTAAATCCCGGCTAAAATCTGTGAATACTGCGTATTTGTGATTTGTCTTATGTTCGGTCACACAACATGCTCACTCCTCTTATCGCTATCGCTACACACGCACACACACAGCCTATAATGCTTTCATGACACACACATGCTTCCAGTAAACGGTTGAATGGAAAGGGGAGGCAGATTATTAGGGGATATCAGCCATGGGGATGTGACCACGGGGCCAAACTGTCACACCACGTTCTGAGCCAACACACAAGTGAGCAGTTGTGGCAGGAGAGCCTAAGGCAAATGAAAGGAGTTAAGCCACCAGCCTGCAGCAGTTTAAATGTGCATGTGTGTGTCTGTCTGTGTGTGTTTGGTTGAGCAATTCTCCAGTTTCAGATATGACATTCCATAGATTTTCGAACTTAAATAGTTCAGTCGAAGGGTTTTAGCATTCAGAAAAGACAATATGGACTCCGAGTGCACGCACACACACACAAACAGGCTTTTCAAATGACAGAGCTTTATAATATGTGTTAAAGTACTTACAAATCCATTTGCTTTGAAGAGCTCACTGTGGCCTTAAGGAGAACTGTGCAGTAGCTAGCTATGATACCAGAATAGTAATAATATATGAATATTAATGCCACAGCCTCCATTCTGAACTGCCTATAGATGCTATGAGACCTTTAAGGCTGGATATTTGCGTGTGAACTGCTCATGTGTGTGCAAAGACTATGGATACTGCAGCTGCACGTGCACACGACTCCTTACCTTTACATTCGGAGACTTGACAGGATTAATATTACATAACGGTTTCAGTGATCTGAGCATAGGCATCAACATCAAACACCGTAGCTTCCAGGTTATCCGACCATCAAGTTTTTTGTAACTTTAAATCTTTTATATTTTTGATCATCTTCAACCGTTGGGGCCAATTTAGCAATCACAGCAACTGAAAAGATGTTTGAAAATGTGTCTGCGTGTTAGATAAGAAGCTCGACACTGTATCTGGTGGAGAGACAGAAATGCTACAAGACAAGTGGATACACATCCATCAACCACAACATTAAAACCGACAGGTGAAGTGAATACCACTGGTCAGTTCGTTACCATGCAGTGTTCTGCTGGAAATCCTTGGATCTTGGCATTCGTGTGGAGGTCACTTTGACATGTACTTTGACACCTACTTAAACATTGCTGGAGATTAAACACACATCCCTCCCATTGCAAGGTCATTCTCTGATGGCAGCAGCCACCCCCATTAGGACAATGTGCCCTGCAACATCACATAAACTGCTTAGGAACAGCTTGAGGAACACGACAAAGAGCCCAAACTCACAGTATGCGTCAGAACAAGTCCAATCCTTGGAGGCCCCATCTCATAACCCAGAGCACTCAAATGATCTGTTACCAATGTTTCAGTACCAGAGACCACAAGGCACCCCATAGAGATCCTGAACCCATGTCTTGGCACAAAGGAAACAGACACAATACCATGGAGCCTGTGGTTCTGGGAAAAGATTGTTGCTATGTAGGGAGTTTGCATGTTTAACAGTTAGCATACACCAATCAGGCACAACAATATGAGCACCTGACCAATATTGTGTTGGTCCCCCTGATGTGCTCAAAAATGCTCTGAACCATTGGGCATGGACAAGAGGACCTCTCAGGGTGTCCTATGGGGTCTGGCACCAGGACGTTGGCACTGGATCCTTTGGGTACTCTGGCTTGTGCAGTGGGGCCAAAATCCAAGGTTTTTTCAAGGGATCAGTGTTATTGACTTCACCTGTCAGTGGTCAGGATGTTGTGGCTGATCAGTGTGTCAGAGTTACCTCTTGCTTCCACTGCCCTCTTTCCTTCCATCTCCCCTCTCACTTCCTTCTTTCCTGTTCTGTGGACAAGTGCAAACGTGCACAGGACGTGCTACAATAGCATTGTGTGGATCCGTCCCAGCTAAATGATCACAAATTGGGATTGTTGTTCAGCATGCGCACAAAAAGACAGCCAGCGAACTGTGAGGAGATATTCACTGAACTTTGACAAAAAGTGCATTGGCTTGGAAACACCGGCTCTACCTTTTATGCTGTTGCTGATCAGGGCAAAGTGACTGACGTGTGCAGACTGATGTGGATAACATTAGCTTATACGCAGAGTCTGAAACGTGGAATAAGACGATAAAAGGTTGAGCAGCACACATTCAGATTTTCTTCATTAAACACACACACACATGGTGAAAGTGTGTGTTAGTCATCTGCTTCCTGAAGATGTTTAGGTGGACATGAAGCATTTCACTCCCTCATCTTTGCTCCTCCTATTCTCTGTTGTATCCTAATCTCACTGCCTCATCCTTTCTTCACTTCACTCCCTATCTTTCTTGCTGTTTATCTACAGTTTCTCTTTTTGCTCCTCTCCGTCTCACCTCTGCACTCTCACATCTCCTTTCTTTCCTCGTACGTTTCCTTCATTTTTATCCACCACTCACCTCTTATCCTCTCCCTCCCTTCATCTACTGATTCTGTCCTCTCTTCTTTTCATGTTCTTCTCATCTTTGCCCCGCCCTTGTTTCCCCTCTCATCGGCTATTCCCTCACTTGTTTCATTCCAATTCTTATTTTTCCCCATTTCCCCCAGTCCTTTTTCTCAGTCTGCACACATGCTCTCCTCACTTCCCTTCATCTTCCTCCCTCTCATCCCCTCCCTCTTCTACAGTTGGACAGACCAGGGTAGATAAAGTGGAAAAGAAACCTGTTTTGACTAGTGAGGGCATCAGTATTTACAACCAAAGTGTGTGTGTAGCAGCTGATCAGTAGGAGCTATAGCCCAAGGAAGCAGCACTCGGTGTCAAAGCGAATTTATTGCCGTACACCGTCTTCAACATTAAGACTGTTTAAAACTGCTGCTTAGCATTCTGATAGCATGCATCTTCCTGCTCTAAGTCAAATGTTCCTGCACTCATTCAGTCCAATACACACGCATGCACGGATACACTAGTCGGCACAGAAACTACTTGAATCCTACTCTATGGGACAGAACTGATGGATGGTTTTCATCTAAATCCAGTGTCTTGGGTTCCTGTCTGATAAGCATGGCCTTGCTCTAATTTACTGTACTAAACATGGTGCATGAATGGAGACGCTCACCACAACCCCCACCTCCCAAGTGGACAGTAACACAGCACATAATCCCAATTTAAATAATGCTCATCCATTATGCTTCCGTTCCTGTATATAACATGCTAGAATGGGCTGAATAGCCGGTGACACGGTAAAAACGTATCCTCTTTTACAACGTCCCCCTCACTCCTTCCCTCTCATAAAAATGTAATATCCCGCCATTTCCATCTTTACAAGTGCAGCCGTAATCATAATGCAATTAAAAACGCATTCAGGCCACATCCCCATAAAATGCAATGTTATGAGAAACACAAAAAAAACAGAGTAGATGCACAACAAGCAGGGATCTGAAGAGGGAGGCAGCCAGATATGCAGGTTTATTGTGAAAAGTTCAGACAAATCCACAAATTTAGAAAAAAATATGAAGGTTCTTGTATGTGCATCAGCACTAAGAAGCCTTGGGTTATTGGTGATGTCGCAGGTTTCATCTACAGTGGTCCTGAGGTGCAAAAATACTAAACTGCTGACAGGTAAAGTGCACATCATTGATTATCTTGTTACAGTGGAATGTGTCACGGGGTGGGAGATAAACAGCACCACAAACAAGCAGTTCTTCAAGTTCATGTGTAGGATGCAGGGAAAATTAACTAATGAAAGGATTTGAGTGATTTTGATCAGATAATGTTTTTAGGGGTGTTCTTGTTATGCAGCATTTAGTAGCTCTCAAAAGCAGTTCAAGGAGGGACAACTGGCGCACCACCAAATAAGTCATGGGTACCCAGGGTTCATTGATGCATGTGGGGAGAAAAGGTTGCAACAGAGGAGCTACTGTAGCACAAACTGCTTGAATTATTAACGCTGCCTATCATAGGAAGATGTCAGGACATAGAGAGCATTGCAACTTGCTGCGTAGCCAAAGGCTGTCAGAGTGCCTGTCCACCACCAAAATGCCTACAGTGGGCATGTGACCGTTGGAACTTGACCATGGAGCAATGGAAGAAGGTGAGGACATGATAGCAACAGGATGCACTATGGGAAGAAGACAACCCAACAGAGGAAGTGTGATGGTCTGGACAATGTTCTGCTGGGAAACCTTAGGGCCTGGCATTCATTTGGAAGTTTCTTTGGCATGTACCCACTACATAAACATTGCTGCTGACTACATACACCCCTTCAAGGCATATCCTGATGGCAGTGGCAAAGATGGTTCGGGGAATAGAAGAGGACAAAGAGTTGAGGGTATTGACTTTTCCTTCTCAGACCGATCGACTATCTGAGGATGTGCGGGCAAATAAAGTTTGAACCATGAAAACTTACTTCAGCGCATACAGGTCTTGAGGAAATCCGTGCTTCAACGGGTCAAAGCTGTTTCGGTGGCACAAGGTTTATTTAGGTTTAATGTTGTGGCTTATGGGTGTATTTTACTAATACTGTTTTACACCTCACAGCCAGTATTAATAAAGGGTATCCACTGTAAAGAAAGAGAATTTCCTGTTGGGGATCCATAAAATGTTTCTATTCTATTCTATTCTATTCCTAAAAAGCAATAATAAAATCAGAGAAAATCTGAAAATGAAGGTCTTATTAGGTTAAATACCAGACAAATAGATTATTTATCTGTAGCCTAGACTGTCTTTGACAATTCTACAACTACCAACAGTATAACTATTTTTCAATTTGCATTCTGAATATAAAAAAATATTATTATATATTGGATGTAGGTGATGAGGACAACCCCTTCATGCCATGGTGAGCTGCCACTATCGCTACACTACAATCAACAAGTCCATTTGGCACGTTGAGGATTTGGATTCAGCACTTCCTGGTCTTTCCCAAAAGGCACATTCAAATTTGTACTTTTTCATACAGGATAATTTCACAGCTGGGAGGCTGTCAGTTTGAATCTGTAGATGGATGTGATTTAATCATCTTGTTGCCTGTTTCATTAATAGGTACTTTGTTTGTGTGATTAGCTCAGCTAATTATTTCCTCAAGTTCTGAAGGCAATTAAAAACATTTTAAACAGCAAAACCATTGCAAATTACATTAGACTGAAGCGCTTCTATAACTTCTGGCTTCACTAATATACACAAGGCAGATGATGAAGTTGCACTGAGGTGTTGAGCAGGAGTCTATTACAGCTAAAAAGGTGAAATGGAACCAAAGAAAAAGAGCAGAAGAACATGTCAGCTGTCATATTTTTTGCACTTTTAGATGTTGCAAGAGGCAAAAGGTTGAAAAAGCTGAGTGTTTGTCGCAAAAACAGGCACATACCAGACATTATATGCAGTCCTGTATGTCCTGAATGTTAAGTAAAGCATGAAATGTCAGCTACATCCACATAAGAGTCTGGTTCAGTTGCTCAACAGATCTGAGAAAGGAATGCCATATAGAAATGCCAGTGTCATCCATCCATCTATCACCTGTGTCCTAGAGGGTCATTGGAGGGCTGGAACCTGTCCCAGCTGACACCCTTGACAGGTCGCTGCCAATCCATCGCAGGGGTAACACAAAGAGACAGACAACCAGGCGCACTCACATTCACACCTACGAACAATTGAGAATCACCAATTAACCTCGGCATGTCTTTGGACTGTGGATGAAGCCAGAGAACCCTGAGAAAACTCTGAAAGAACACACTGAAAGGCCGACCTGCACGTTGAAAGGTAACACTGCTAACAACTCCACCATGTTGCCCTAAAAATGAGTAGGAAGTGTCCAAAATATTTGTACTAAGGACCTCATTATTACTTTTCATTATTGTAATATTCTGTCTCCCTACCAAGGCTTCACAGAGAGACAGTTAACATACTTTTTCAGTCAACTTTGCACAGTCAAAGAAGGTTGGTTAATTTAATATAGTATGCTTGAACAGGTCTATCCCAGCTAATGAATGAAAACTTAATAGTGTCATCATTAAATACATAAATAAATCTAACTCTCGTTGACCATGAGGGAGATGATTCTTGCAATTAACGGCAGAAGTGACACATCTATAATGTGAGAGGTGCAAAAATAATATCAGGGGCATGTGTGACTGCTTTGTTTACATGTTAATGGTAACCATTAATTTAAAAAATCCATTGGGGAACTAACTTTATAGCTTTCAAAGTTTGATCAGTCAGTTTTTCTGCCTGGTCTCTGCAAAAACAACCTGAAGTGTTTGTTTTCCATCTCTGACAGGCAACACTTCCCAAAGCTACCTAGAATAACTCAAACAAAATAAACATTGGAAAAGAAATGATCAATGTGCAAAGGCTTACTTTTATTTTTTTTGTCATATTTATTTGTCAAAGGATGCAGTTATTTAAAGATGATGTTTATTCATGGACTTGTCCACTTGGCTCCCACTGGCTTTATTTTTGGCTTCAGTTCTAATGTTAGTTTGGCTCCGTGTGCAGCTTTTCAAGCACGTCTCACTGTCACCGTGTTCTCTTTATCCTGCTTCAAGGTGCATGTTAAACCTGATGCTTCTGGACTTCAGCAGAGGAAGATTTAGATGCACAGAAATCCACATGCACATTAGAGTCAGTCTGTTGTGAAAAAGTCAAAAATTCCAACTGTGTACGTCCAACCAAACAACGAAACACTGTCGCTTTGGAGTTTGGGTTAAGACATCTGTCCTGTGGATGCCTTCTTGCAGTGCATCCCAACCATCTACATATCTGAGTCATAACAGCTCCTCTCAGTAAACTGGCTGGTAATCACACAAGAGCGAACGAGTAGAGGAGTGTAGGGTTGCAAGAGCAAATGCTGCGAAGGGAAATACTGTATCTGAAGTGTTAAATGTTCACACAGGGTTGGAGTATTATGATAACTCCCTTGAGACATGTGTGGGAGGTATGTCCGTGTGTGTGTGTGTGTGCGCACGTGTATGTGTGTTCCAGTCATTAATCTGTATGACAATAAATCTTATTTGTGGTGGACCCTAAAATTAACCAGGCAATACCAAGATGAGAACTAAATTACATGACAAATGTAAATTTGATTTATGGTAATTATGCTGCAATCAGGCTGACCGAGCTGCAATGTGCATGCAGACTCAGACTAATTCACCTGCCACCAAACTCATACATACAAATGAAGCTATCTTAAAAAGTATATGAACAGAGATTTATGCACCATTGAGACGGATAAGGGGAAATTACAGGCCTGCGCGCTTCAGGCCAATTACTGTGCACTACATGCATGTGCATACATAGATGCAAGCCTTTGCACATATAATATACTGTATGTTTGCAATAACCATAACCTCATTTATGGGTTTAAATTAGCAATAAGTGTACCTAATTCTCTGAGGACAATATGTGAGGGATCATGTTTTCACATATTATATGAACTTGTGTGTGATATGTAGCCCTCAATGTACCGTAGGATCATTAAGATTCCCACACACACTGTAGGAATGTTTACAGAGTGTGTGTGTGTGTGCATGCGCGGTGGGATTTCCACAGCTTGAATGTCACCTTAAAAACCAACCAAATGACTGAAACTATCAAATTAAAATAAACTGAAGCTGAAAGGCATGCAAATTATGTGAGCACACACACACACACACTCGCAAGATAAGAACACTGCACCGAGAGGCCCATATAGCAGTGCACTTTAATCACAGAGTTCATTTCATTTCCTCTCCTCTCTCCTTTATCACTGGCTCGGTTCTTATTCGTCTTCATAAGAAAGCAGGGGAAGAGGAGCCAGCTCCTAATAGCTTACTGATTTACATGATGAGTGTTTAGCCTCATAGACAAACTCCTGGAAAAAGGGGACACACAGATACCTTCGCACACTTTCTTGAAAGCACACACACACACCAAACACACACACAGGAATGTAATTTGTTTTCATATTACTAAGACAAAGAATCCGAAGCAGACACACACACACACGCACACATGCACAGGAAAAATATCTATACCCAAACACACACATAAAGAGAACAAACAAGGCAGGCCCTGCTATAAACAGATGAGTTAGCACTCGCACACTGCTTTGCTTGTTTAGCGTGTAACTCAATTTGAAATGCTAACACTGCCATACGCTCAGGGGTATGCAGCGGCAGGCCAGCATCATCAGCCCACTTCCTAGTAATTTAACTGCACTCTTTCAATACAGAACAGTTGTGCAGTGGCCCCATATTTTACACACAGTGGATAAAATTAATTGGGATTTTTTTTGGGCGCACATCATTTGCACGCTGGACCTACTCTGAATTGTAGATGAAGATGAAGAAGAGGAGGAGGAGGAGGAGGGGAGGTGGCTGTAATGTACCACAGCGTATCAAAGTGTGTGACTGCGTTGGTGTGTTCTATTTCTGACAGTCTGAGATGTGTGCATGTGTGTGTGTGTGTGCTGCAGAGCATACGTGAATGATAATGACCTCTAGCTCCGTCAGTGGAATCGAGAGATTTTTTTTGGAAGGAGGTGTGATAATGACGAGGAGGAGGCAGAGGAATGTGTACAGTGTATGCACATTACACTTACAACGACGCAGGCAGCCAGTTTAGCTGTGGATAAACACAATTACATGCAAGGTTATCTTCATACTGGCAGGCATGTATGAAGGAGTAGGCTGTGTGGTAACTTGATAATGAAGAGTCAGCGTCACATCCTCAAACATCCCATACATAATAATAAAAAACCTATGTTACTAAATACAGCCAATAATTGCCTTGTAGTGCAACTGTTCAACCAATTATTTAAAGAACTCGGAGGAGGAACCGATGATTAGGTCGTAAGAATTTCGATTAAACTGAGTGAGGGAGTTTTTTCTTTTTGCAGGACCGTCAGCCCCACATTTATATTTGCTGGCTGTCGACAATAACAGGTGGAACTCACAGCGAGGTGCTCCAATTAAAATCAGAATCAACCTGCCTGCTTGTAATTGCTTTTCCACCTCCACACTGTGTGTCTATGTGCGTGGGAGTCGGCGCCAAATTTAACGACGTCTAAATTTCACCGGCTGATTCTGGCTATCAGGGTGTGCTCCCCTGATATTCACTCCTTTAATCTAGTTTGTTATAATTTCAGGTGGTTTTTACGGTTGTACTAAAAAAAAAACAAACAAAGAATCCATCCTATACTTGTCACAGGGCAACCGTGTGTCTTATTTCTCCCGTGCTGCCGCAGAGATTAGACCGAGCCGCCAGACACATCAATACCCGTGACCCCTGTATTGCTCACAAACACACACATAGTGATGGAGCGAGCGGAACAGACCTGACACTCTCGCTCACTAGTGAATGGCCGCTCTGATGGACTGAGGCTATTTAGACACACACACACACATACGCTCAGCTGGTGATGGAGTAAAGCCATTGCCTCTCTCCTCACCTCATGCCCAGTCGCTGGCCGACAGCCCGCTCAACACTCGCCAATTGGACCTTCCACCAAATCAACCACAAACTTTTCTCATGATCTCAGGACAGTACTCACACTCTCTGTCACACACACACACACAGATCCACTTATTGATTTCCCCCCACAGAGTCACAGTGGGCACATTTCCCCCCACACAGTTCACACTTTTCAGGTATTTCAAAAGTTCTTCTAAAACGTGGAGTCCTTTGTCATTTGACTTGCCCTTGGGCTTACAGAGACAGTTAAATTCTCTCTCCCCTCTCCACGTCTACCATTTTCATTACCCTTTTAAAACTATTCCTCTGTGGATTAATATTACATCATTCTTCTGATTGCTTACGTTTTTTTATGGTCGTGTAAGGGTAATTTGTGAACTTAGCTTATAATAAGAAGGATAAAAAAAGTTTTTCATTCCCTCGTTAGAGCTGAAGATTACACCCGCCTCCGTTAAACAGCTTTAAAGGGGCAAACATGTTCGATCGACCTTTATTAACAGCTCAACATAACTCACTGTCTCTCGCGGACATCGTGTAATTTGTACTAACTGTAACCCACACAGAGCTTAGAACACTTTAGAACATCTTTGTCTCTACACTTAAACAGAACATCTTTCACTACAACCTCCAATCTAATTGTTTTTACAACTCTACTTCCCTGTCTTTATGTTTTGATTGTAAAAATGTCTTTACAAGAGTCTGGACACTGCTTGTGAAGAAAAGAACAAAACACCGTACAGATCTGCTGCTGCTGCGCCCTGAATGGCAACAGCCACATTACTGCAAAAGATTTAATTATACTGATATCTTTGTAGAAATTGTGCTACATGATATCAGAATTGTATTAATCCCAGCAATTAACTCTCGTCTTCATTTTGATGATAGCCTTGGACAGATTTTTAGCCACAGGAGCAGCTTTGCATGACAATGTTGATCTGTCGGCAGGCCGGTCCTCTGTGCAGACTGAAACATCATATTATGGATTTTGGTGATTTCCTTTCATTCCTTGAAGTCGTACCATCGCATTAATGGTTTCGAGTGGACTGATTACTATGTAATTTCATTCAGACGCTCATATTTTCACCTCACTATTCATTTTAGCAACTGTGTTGAACCATCACCAGGTCATGATTTTCAGTTTGTCCATTGCTTTGGTTTATGACAACATACAAACATAAATGAAGATATCAGTGTCAGATGAACTTTGTGCTGATGAAAACAAACTAAACAGAGATGTTGAGCATGATGAGCATCACACAGGCTTAACATCAGCATGTTAGGGTTAACATGTTAGGGTTAGGGTTCTTTGGGCGGCTGTGGCTCAGGTGGTAGAGCGGGTTGTCCGCTGATCGCAAGGTTGGCGGTTCAATCCCCGGCCCCTCCACATGCCGAAGTGTCCTTAGGCAGGACACTAAACCCAAAGTTGCTCCCAATGGCAGATTAGCCCCCTGTATGGCAGCTCTGTCGCCACTGGAGTGTGAATGTGTGTGTGAATGGGTGAATAAGAAACACATTGCTTTGGATGCCACAAAGGTAGAAAAAAGCGCCATATAAGTGCAGACCATTTTACCATGTTAGCATTGTCATGTCAGCCTGTTAGAATATTGACATTCAAATTTAGCTCGAAATGCTGCCACTTGTCTGGCTTTCAGCTCTTACTCCTGATTCTCCACAAGCTGTGATTACTCCGGATATGCCAATAAAATCTAAGCTTAAAGGTCAGATTTTCTTTACCGCACTGTTCCTAAAGGTTAAGACTGAACATTCTTGCTCAAAGTAATTACTCAACTCCTTATAGAGTGAGGCATCAGTGCAAGAGTCTACAGTATGCCAACTGGACTCTGATAGGACCTTTGGGGGAAAACAATCATTCTTCTGATTTTGTTCGCTGACTTTCTATGTTGTTTTACCAGCTTGTTTGCCAGATTTTCTTAACAGTGAATCTGAAACTCTGGCGGCTGTAGGCATATTTGATGTACAAGTTCTTGCGCTCAGCATGCAGACACTAAATTGAACCTAAAACTGAATATTTTGCAGACAGTTTTCACAAAAACATGACAAAAAATACAGCAAGATGATTGTGACAGAAGACTACTTTCTGTCTAATATGAGTACAGATAGTTAAAAAGCGAATGAAGCAAGACATATGCTGATGATGATGTTCTATTTTCTATTCTAGTTTGTTGTCAGTTATTTGTCAACTGTCTATTTTTTGAGAATGTACTCCCAAAGCTGACATCAGTACAGCCAGATATGCATCAAAATCCACTAAAAACATGTCCGCTTAACATCTTAAGGCTTAGTTTAATGATTATTACAACAAAATTATATATATATTTTGTATTTTCACACATGCGTTCATCCCAGGAGAGTCCCATCAGTGTGTGTGAGACAGGGAAATCCATGTCACGGATCCAGAAAACCTGAGAATCAAAATCTCCTCTGCCTGAAGCTACTGTATCGGCCATGAATGGGAGAGTGTCTTTGGAAAGTGCAGTAAAGACCGTCTCAACTTTTACTAGCTTTTGCGCCACTACAGTGCAATCAGTTTGAAACCATAAGGCTCAGTCGAAACCCCTGAAATATTGCTGAACTCTTTCTGTTTTGTAAGCATGGAAAAAAAAGCAAGAATCACAGAATTGATTGAAATGCCATTTTGTTCTTTACAGCCTGGCTATTACACGCCATACTGTCCTTGGGCATAGAAATAAAATGTGAAAAAGCTGCAATTTAGCAGTGTTTTTGTGACTCAAGTACTTTTGCCCTCATGACTGACAATGCCTGAGTTCCTTTCATCAAACTATCATGACTATTTTTTATTGTTTAGAGTAAATAATAATGGTTTTTTTCATACAATAAAAGATTAAATGCCTTAGACATCCAACTCAAAGTCATACAGACAATGTGAATGCAGGACGGCTCCAAAACACCGTGGACTTGCACCAGACACTGGAGTGAAGATGAACTTGGTGCAAATAGAGCTCAGTATAATCGAATCTTCACCTGCGTCAGGGTTCTCTTGTGTCCACTTCTGTCTTTCTCCCACAGTCCTCATCTTTTATCCATCCACTGCAGCGCCGTCATGCCCTGGGTCGGTATTAGATTCACTCAGCGCTGCAGGGGATCTCTTTCCTTCCAGTCTGGTGTTTTCTCGCCTTCTGTGGTCCCCCTCTGGTCCCTGCAGTGGTCCAGGTCTCTCCAAGCACCACTGGTCCTACACATGACAAACAGCAGTGGAGATATCTGAGCGCCAGACGACCTTGTGACCTTAAGGTTTCGACAAATTAACTGCAAGTCATCTGGATTTGGAGACATAAGCATATCATCTAGTCCCAATGAGACTTTACACACTTATTAAATTGTACTGGGAAACTCTTTAACGTCAATTACTGTCTCCGTATTGCATCCATATCCAGCGTATCAGCTTATCAAAGGATACTCTGAATATGGATGCAGTCTTTTGTTTCCAGTATTCACACCCTGATAAGCACAACACCGACAATGCATGAATCCGAGAGTGTCTAATGAAGTAATGGGAGAAGATTAAACGTGTCATAATACCTCTTAAATGATTAAAAGCAACACAAACCACACATTTAAACAGAGCAGTTTACGCACATAGTATGGAAACTAGCATATATTCTCATGTTGTGTTCTGTTGTATGTAGGTGTATTTTGGCTTTCATCCGTGCATGCTCTTCTTTGCATTGCGGCGAATTTATATGAATACATTTGTGTGACTGTGTGTGAGTGCATATGTGTGTGTGTGTGTGTGTGGGCCCGAGGCAAACTGAAATGAAGCAACACTCAGCAGACACCGCCCCAGGCTAACTTAATACGGGTCTCCTTTGACACAAACACACACACACACTCGCCTAACCGAGGCTTGATGCTGGGTTTCACATCCATTTCATCAACTGGATACTACCACCCACCAGCACGCTGCAGAGTGGGAGGTTAGGCTTTATCAGAGCCAGCCTGCACCGCTATACGTTTCAACCGTGAGGATCTGAGGCCGTTACCTTGACAGTGTGGTGCTGAACAATATCTCCACCCCGACAAACAATATATTTCAAACGGGGCGGGTTGTGTTTGTGTGATTCAAGACGACTGCGGTTCACTCAAATGAACCGTGTGCTTGTTTACCTGTCCGAACAGGCCGACGGTGTCTCCATGCAGGTAGCTAAGGGCAACGCTGCAGTCTGACGACGAAGAGAGGAGGAGGAGCCTGTCGCCGTGTGAACACATCGCCAGGTGAGTCACGTGATCAAGGTGTGGGCGGAAACTGCGCAGTAGTTCTGGGAGCTCTTCGTTTACTCCTTCACCTGGTTCGAGGCAGTAATCCTAAGGTACAGAGGAGCAAAACATCAGAACCAGAAGGAATTCGTCTTGGTAACTGAAACTTACAGTACTCACGGAAAGTTAGTTAGACAACAAGACAGCAACAGAGTTACTATAAAATCTAAAGTCCTGATAAATATAACAATCTAAATCTAGAGTTCTGATACTTTTTTTAAAAAAAAATCTAAATCTGAGCTCTGGTAAATTTAAAAATCTAAACATGCAAAGGTGAGAAGTACTATATAAAGACATAAAAACAGCTTGAGCCATTTTGCACATATTACAGGTGATCTATGAACAGGAAGAAACATTACAGGTGAATAAATAAAAGTGGAATTTACACTCTAAGTGAAGATAGGATGTACTACAAAAGCAGTGGCATTATATCTGTTAATATATACCCAAATATATAAATGAAATAAATACATTTTGTTTAAAAATGTAAACAAATAAACATACATGTATGCATATATATGTTTATACATATCCCCCCTTTATATTTGGGGCCATGGTGGTGCAATGGGTTAGCCCTGGGTTGCTGATCAGAAGGTCGGTGGATCAACCCCGACTGCGACCACCGTCGGGTCCCTGAGCATGGCCCTCAATCCCCCACCACTGCAGCCCCTGCTCCCACTACCCAATGTGTGTGGGATGGGTTAAATGCAGAATTGAATTCCTCTATGGGATTAATAAAGGTTAAATTATTATTATTATTATTAATACATAATATATAACATATACAAAATAAAATAAAATAAATTACAATATTGCGGAAGGGTATCAAATCAGTTCAGTTCAGTTTTATTTGTGACAGTCACATGACATAATAATGTACATCTTCCAAAATAAAGAACAGTTCATGTGAGACTGAAACAGGCAGAAGCAGGAAGCTTATATGCCAAATATTAGGAAATTTTTATTTTCACTGGAAGGAAAGTTCTACCAGTTGATGTAAAAATAAATGTGTTCAACTGATAAAAGGCAAACTACAAAGTAGATTTGACACTCACTCCTGCTTCTCATTTCTCCTTGACTTTGCCCACTATAATGACAAATGCCTGATAGAAGTTTGGCAGACGTAATTAATGCAAAAAGGTCTTCAGCATGCAATAAATGGCTACCAAGTTGAAGATATATTTCCTAGAAAAGTGGTCAGCATCCTCACCAGTTGATGATCCACACAGATGACTGAAATGAAGAAAAAGCACTGTTCTTGAGTTGCGTTTGGATACTTAGCTTATCATACGTATGCGCAAAATGCTTGGAGCAGAGAACAGATATTTCCGTTAATATCTGTATTTTTTTCCAAGAAGAAAATCTTTGAGGATTGGCACATTAATCTGAGGCTATTGGTAACCTTCCCTAATTCTAATAAAGAGTCGGACAGAGCTGCTGCAGTGGGAACACACTACACAGCAGCCATTTCAGTCCTGAACAGGGCATTTTCTACCATCTCCAGTAAAATAATGTGATGTTAGCCAATGTTGTCTTCTTACACCCTGGAAATAAGACGTCAACATCACTAATGTAGATGGGGGATGCACTATATTTGATTTCTGTTGATATTTTTTCCAACTCATTTGCAATGCCTATACATATGCACATATTTTATCCCCTGAACATCTCCTGTAGTGGAATTAACATACTATTATGCCTGCTTATCATCATTTTGATATGTACACATTCACTGGGGAAAATAGAAAAAAAACTGTTTCAATAAGCCATATTTCTTTTTCTTCTTTCATTTAGCCTAATAGGAATCATCTGCCTGTCAGTGTTCAGTTCCATTTAATTTAAAGCCATATCAGTCTGTGCTAATGATGCTATCATTGCACATCATTGCTGTAGATAGCGACCTAGCTGACCATACATGATGATGTTTGCATCTTACATAACTAAATAAAACACATTGTTTAATTTATTTTTGCTGCTGTGGTCTTAGCTTCGGAAAATCACACAAAGTAACACAATCATCTCTCTTACCTCTGCCCGAGCACCACTTCAACAGAGCCTGACAGTTAGGTAAACTATGTTTACACAGATTATAATGCGTCATGTTAGGGCGAGATCCAGGACTGAACCGAGAAGTCCTGTGACTGAGTACACAACACTATACTGTGCAATCATGTTAGTCATCCAGCTGATTCCAAAGCATGCTCCAAATATGCCGGAGGACAGGATTTCTACCAGAGCACTGAGCTTGCCCAACTTCTTCAACCCTGCTACATATATACATAAATCTCCATAAATTAAACTGGAAGCCAAATGCAACGTACCCATCTGAATTCATCCCCTCTTATAAACTGTGACAGAGAGTTGAGCTCTGAATATTGTGGCAATAATACCCGAGAGGGTGTTCTTTTACTGCAATTATGGGCATGACAGTGATGCAGCTACGCCTCATACCGATGGCACGATCCAAGTCTCCATAATCAGAGTCAAAAAGTCGAAAAGGCCCTTCTGAGGTATCAGAAACTCTTCAGTGACTGAATGAATGTGACGTATGTGAAGTGCTCATGTGATTTAGTAAGTGTCAGTGAACTTTGACGAAATTACTGATACTTTAACTGTACTCATGTCTAATGGAGTTGATATGCCTTAAAATGTTGCAGCTAATTCTTTCTTTCACAAATAATTCCACACATTTCTGTTAAAAATCAAGGGATGCAAAAGGCAAACAATACCACTGTCATTCATAAGTTAAACCCCAAAGAGGATGGGGACATTACCTCTTTCTGCTAATATATCAGGGGAGATTTTCTAAATGATAAACCACCTTGGCTGCACTCTAGCAAGCTGCTGAGGCTTCAAAATGACAGACAGCGCTGTCATATTCAGAGTGAACAACAAGCCTGATCTAATGGAAATATCAAGGGTGTGCTCTTTCTTCACTGTCTATTACAGTCAGTCTCTTGATCTTTGTCCCTCATTCGTATTCACCACTCTCCATCACTATATTTGTCACTCTCTCTCCTCTTCTAGTATACACAAATTCCACTGTGGAATGAGGAATGCAGTTTAAGTATCAATTAGTGCAGTTACCTGCAGCTGGTATGTTCTGTACAGTGCATGTCTATCACATAAACTTACCTTAATGTCCCATGTCTTGATTGTTCCTTCCCTATCAGCCGTGACTAAATATTTTCCACAGGGGCTGACAGTCATAACAATCGACCCCAGGTCCTTGTTGTGGGCTGTGAACTGTCCCACCAGATGGCCATATCGGGTATTCCAGAGCCGAACCACACCTGAGCCACCACAGGACACCAAATCTGCACCACCTGATAAAAATTCAGAGATAGAAATGTCTAGAATAACCACCACCATCTGTTACTGCAGACGTGTGTGTCTGTGGTAAGTTTAATTGGCAAATGGGAGAAAGACATTCAGCAAGTTAATCAGAGTGGGCATGTGGGGTCTAGAAGGTGGATTTACCATCCCGTGAAAATGTATAGCACGCTGCCGTACCATTAAAACCACTGACAAGTAAAGAGTATAACATTCAGCATCTTGTTACAATGCAGTAACGATGCTGGGAAACCTTGGGCCCTGGCATTCATGATGATCTTACTTTGATCATTTAAACCTTGTTGTAGATCAACACATGGCAGTGGCCTCCCCAAGCAGCAGATGTGCAAAATGCAACACTGCTCAGGAAATGCTTGAGGACCACGACCAAGAGCACTGGGATGCACCAGAATAAGCCTGATCTATGGAGGTTCTACCCTGCAACCTACAGAACCTAAAAGATCCACTGCCAACATCCAAGTCTCATCAAGAATGGATCAAGGAGCAATGGAAAAAGGTGGCCTGGTCTAATCACATTTTCTTTTACATAATGTGTGCATCATTTACATGGGCTTTGGCGTCTTTCAGTAGGATAATCCACCTTCCACACTGCAAAAACTGTCCAGGAATGATTTGCAAACACATAAAAATAGTTCCAGCTGTTGATTTGGCCTCCACATTCCCCAGATGTCAGTTTCGCTGTGCATCTGTAGGATACATTGGATAAACAAGTCCAATCCACCGAGGCCCCACCTCAAAGGTCACAAAACTTAAAGGATCTTGTTGATACCACAAGACACCTTCACCTTTGCCTTGTGGAGTCTAGGCCAGACCTGTTTTTGCAGCACAGGGTGGACACACCTAAAAGAGATAAGCAACATCTTTTCATCTCCTTGTTTACAGAGGACTAAAAATTCTTTCAGCTTTCAGTCTGTACAGTCACTGATTGACAGCACTCGAGCCAGATTTATCGTCACCTTCTTGAAGTAGAGTTTCTATCAAGTAGATGCAGGGTCAGAACATGACCAAGGCTGCTTTGGTTTCGTCCTCCAAAAGGTGCTAAGTTATTCCCTTTTAAATGAGTTGCATCTGGCACTCTTGATGCACATAGACACACTGCTCTATTGACAACAACTGTGTAGTTAAACCTTGTCAACAGACCCACACACCTCATTACCACAGTCAGTCTGAGCAGCTGGCACAGACCAAGCAGTTAGCAGGAGCAGCAGACTAAATCAAAATGTATTTAAAAACTCAGGCAACCTCATGTATTGTTGAAATAAACAAAAAAAAAACTTCAGAACTCGGGTTGCTACATCTGAAAAGTAGCTAAAAATTGGAAAACTTGCCACATCAAAGAATCACTGATATGTAGATTTCTGTCTTTATAAAGTGTAAACACCATAAACACAAAGTAATGTGCATCTGTGTATTCGTCATCAAAGACAAGCCCGAATATGCACTGTATTTCGTATTTTAAAAAAGCTTTTGATTGCAGAGCTCTGTCAGCTTTCTAACATAACTTCACTGTTTGCATCAGCTACGATTCTTAGATATGCAGGCTTCCACATAGCAGCTCCAACTACTGTAAAGTATTCATGCAGGAATGGAATAGTGTGTTTAAATGGGCTTCGATCTTGAAACAAAAAAAGCTGAAACTCCCTGTGTTGTCTGATTTGGCAAAGTTTTATGAATATAATAAAACTGGCAACATTCTTTGGCAAGGTGACGTGCTAATTTTGGAAACAGCGTCCCTGATGTTGAAACACAGATTTATATGGGTAAGAAGAATCTGATATGCAATCCCTGCTGTTATTTAGGGAGAGCCCCTGAGGCAATGCAGCCTTACATTGTTGCTCAAACATTATTCAATCTCCCATACCTTACTTTAACAAATAACACAAATTCTGACAAAGCCTGATAAGGATTAAGCAGTTGATACAACGAAGTGTTCACCTTGACTGGCGTTTTCTCCTTTTATGAATTTTCAAAATTCCATCACGCATCAATGTAATTTCACATTTTTGACAAGAATTTACAAAAAACGTGATGTAAAATAAATGGTTGCATTAGTATTCTCCCTCTTTAAAGAGACTTGCCTAATTCAACCCAGGTGTCAGCCACACAATTACTTAAATGGAGATCATCTGCAGTACATGTGTCACAAGTGATTGTAATGTAAAATCCCCTGTGTCTACAAAGTCCAGTCACTGGTGAATCAGTACTGCTGGATGTAACAACACAATTAAGACAACAAACATATAAATACATGGATGAAAGAAAATTTCGAAGTCACTGAATATGGCATGGAGTAGTATATGCCACTTGCATAAATCTTCCTACAGCAGGTCATCCTCGAAAACTGCAATAAAGTGACTTGTGAGGGAGGCAACCAAGACACTTATGACTCCTCTAAAGGAGTAACAAGCCTTAGCAGCTGAGATGGAAGAGACTGTGGATACAACAGCTGCTGCCTGTTCTTCACCAGTCATCGCTTTCTGGGAGAGGGGCAAAGAGAACGCTCATATTAAATCTCAAATAGAGTTCACCACAGGTCATGTGGGAGACTCTGAAGTCAACTGGAAGAGGGTTCTTTGGTCTGATGAGACCAAAGTTGAGCTTTATGGCCATCAGACTAGACGACGTTTGGCAGACAACAAAAACTGCACATCATCACAGACACACCATTCCCCATGGTGAAGCATGGTGGTGGCAGCATCAAGGTGTGATGCTTCTCGGGAAAGTACAGGGAAATCTTGAAGGACAACAGCAGTCTGCAAGGGGAACTGCAACTTGAGAGAAGATTTGTTTACCAGCAAGACAATGACCAACTGCATACAGCCAAACCTACACAGCAGTGGTTTAAAGACAACGAGCTGAATGTTCAGGAGTGACCGAGTTCAGGAGAACTTGTGGCTGGACTTAAAAATGGCTGTTCACTCACATTGTTCTCTGCTAAACTGTTTTGCTAAATTGCTTGAGCAGTTTATCAAAGAACAATGGGGTGAAACTGCAGTGTCCAGATGTACAAGGCAGGCTCAGTGATGTCATTGTGGCCACAGGTGCCTCTACTAAATACTGTCTTGAAGAGGGAAAACGTATGCTTCACTTCACTTTATGCTGCATCTGTTTTACCTTTTATATTTTTATTTTAATTTACAGTACTTTGTAGAAATCCAGTGTCACTTTGGTATGAAAGAGTCTTTACTGTAGATTCTTTTAAAAATGTAATTAACTATGATTCAGCGTTGAAAAGCAATAACAGGAGAAAACTTCCAAGAGTCTTGATTACCTTTTATGGACGCTGTATGTAGTGATTGTAATAATAATATCTCACCTGCAGCTGCAGTAACAGATGTGCGTCCTGGTATGAAGAACAGTCTGGTGACGGCAATGCAGTCGTCTTTGCCATTCAAACCAAGATGAGAATCGAGGAAGAAGGCCAGACGTAAGCCAAAGATTGAAGAGAAAGAAGAAAATAATTAACACAAGACAGATCAAAAGAAATCAGAAGAACAGGATAAATTTAGAAAAAATGCTATTTGTACTCGTTTGAAGATGTAGAATGAATTGAACCATATAACTATTCAATAAGTTGGAGAATTTGTTTGTGAAAGTGAAACCTTGCTGCCTCTTGAAGTCATCATGTTCAGCATGTGGCCGCAGCCTTTTCAAAGCTTTTTCGGTGCTGCTGTTCCACATTATGATCTCTCCATCGTAGCTTCCTGCATACATCAGAAGTGAGACAAAACAAAAAGTCACAGCACATCAGAAGCTTTCCTAAAATTTCATGATGCTTTGTGGCAGTCAGCTTTATAGGAAATTTCACCGTAAAAGCTTTACAAGCTTTCCGAGTCCCATCAAGGGCAAAAGAAGGCATCATCTTTTCAAAAGAAATGTAAACAAACACCAAAAAACTTTTTGTCACACCACACACACAAACACTTTTAACATTCCTCTTGCTGCTGAATCATGCAAACCAGCCACTAAAACCACTTTAAAGATGATAAGGCTCAACATCTGTCCCCAGCTACCATCTGCTCCACCACTCAAACCTTAACTTTCTCCTCAAGAGAAAGAGCATTTCAATTAATCTGCATTATATATAAGAAAGTGTGTGAATGTCTGTGTGTGTTTATCAGATAAAGCAGAAATCTCATCAGGTGGTTCGACAGTCGAACAGCAGGAGTTAATGAGATGTGTGAGGAGTGTCTTGGCTATGGGAGGTGAGAGTGTGTGAGCAATAGGAGGTATAAAGTTTATGAGAGAGTGGGCCGCTTGCATTATTCATGCAGCCCAGGGCCAGCTTCTGTATTTCAAGCGACTTTTATCATGTCCTGTGTGTGTGTGTGTGTGTGTGTGTGTGTGTGTGTGTGCACGACTGAGACAGAGGGAATGAGAAAGTGTAGATATCTGAATCATCTACACAAAGTCGAGCTTTCAGATGCAGATGGCTTAACTCATTAACTTTCAAAAGTTTTCTGAAGCACTAGCCCTCGCATTTTTTTTTTACAACATACATAGACTGGACACCCAAATACAGACAAAGTAGAAGACATACAAGTAGGTATATGCAAGAGCACACAGATTCGGCATTGCACTCACACAACATGAGTCATGTTTCTGTCCACCTACCAAGCAATTTTGAAGCCAACTTCTGAAATGTCTCCAAAAGCAAACAAACTAGAGGGTGGCAGTATGGGCTACGTCATGCAAGGCTCAAAACAGAGTAGAAGAAGCCAGAAACTAAATTTGATCATTTGCCAACTGCTTTAAAACCTCAAAGAAGAAGAAACGAAAAAACTCTGGCCGTTTATGAAATAGGAAAAACAAATAGAAGTCATGAGGAATTGTTGCCAATCGGACAACTTGTCATTAACTTTAATGTCAGCTGGTATCAGCCATGTTTCATGCTGTCAACAAAAGAAGCAGAAACAGTGGATCAGTCATGTGAGTTAGAAGTGTCTCCATCACAAATTCTGGGTGTTAACTCTTCTTGTTTAAAAACAATGTCTAAAGCTACCTCACGAGAGAGTGTGATTTGATTTGATTTGACATCCAAACTTCCTACACCCCATTCTGATCAAGCATCAACAGGATGCAGTGGAACAAATTTGATTGACAGAGACCCCATTGCACAAGCCAGAGTACCCAAAGGATCCACTGTCAACGTCCTGGTTCCAGACCCCATAGGACACCCTGAGAGGTCCTCTTGTCCATGTTCAATGGTACCAAGCACTTCTGAGCACATAAGGGGGACCAGCACAATATTAGGCAGGTGGTCATAGTGTTATGCCCGATTGGTGTAAACTTGAACCACCAAGCAGTGACAGAAAGATGAAAGCCCATTTAGCACGACAGGCTGTGACAGTCAAAACTTAAGGCGCAATATTCATGCATGCATGAAACAGTATGTACTTACTGAGGGCAGCTGTAGTGCATAAGTGAAAATAAAAATAAAAAGTATGCGATTTATGACTAATGTAGCCTGAAGCCGACAGAGGGCAACAGAGGGCAACAGAGGTCAAGCGAGCTCACCTCTCTCTGACTCCACACCTCCACATTCATTTCTAAACTTGTAGTCCTGAGCCCTGACTGGCACCGACTCAAGGGACGCCTCTTCACTTAATTTATCAGATTTCATGCAGCACCCTCTGGCCACTAAAGGATTTATACAACTTTTTTTTGTTCACACATGCAGCACTACTCCCCGGCAGACACACATACAGAGTATCCTCTACTTAAAAAAGATGTCATTGCTGTCATTGAGGATTCTGATTTCTGCACTTGCTGTTCCATTTGTAAAACATTTGGGCCATCCGGCAAAGTTCAGATGAGTTGGTCTTTGGTCGCTTGGAAGGTGTTCAACCACGGAGGATTAAGGGATCGGAGGAAAGAAGGAGAGTGAAATGTGGGGGGTTGTGACTGAAGGAGGTACACAGGACCCTAGTGTACGTGTTTGTGTGTGTCTGTGTGTGTGTGCGTGTGTGTGTGTTTGACAGTGTCTGTGTGTGAGAAGTCAAGCAGAACCTTGCAAAGACTCTGAATATGGATGAGGAAGCTTCAGTCCCACATCAGCCAAATGTTCCTGCTGCAACTTGATTCAACTTGAGACACAAACCAGTAAGATGCACGTGCACGCGCAGAAAAACACACACACACACACAGACACACACACACACACACATACACAGAGTCCTGAGCATGCGTGAGTCCAAACAGAACTTTAAATTGACTTTTGTCACTGGTGGCCATGATGCCACCACTGCTTTCACTTGGCAGGACTACCACACAACTTGGCAGCACACATGCTTTGATGTGAAAACAGCATTACTCACTGCAACCCCGAAGAAATACTCTGCCAACTGAAACTAATGCGTCATCGCTTTTAGGTGCCGCCTTTGTGCTCGCTGGATTTGTGGAAGAAAGAAGTCGCGCAAAATAGTTAATGTAGAAAATCACACACAAATAGATCACATGCACCTTTCACTTTAGCGTGTGAGCAGATCAGTGTGGGAAATGCAGGAAATAGGGATGTGAATATGATTCACCCTCTTTTTTTTCTCCAAATATGCCCAAAGGCCAGCGGGAAGAGAGCAATACACAGGATATTAAAGCATGGGAGGAATTTATGAATGAATTACATCATTTTATGAGCTTTTTGGGACAAGACATTAGCTGATGTGTATTTACCAGTCGAGCTGAAGACTGAAAACTGCTCCAAAAACCAAAATGTCCCACACAAATCTCTCAATAAGACACAGCTTTAATATTTTGTCTTTATAGATATTATCATTGCAGCTTAAAATAGACAATACTGTTTATGAAGTGAGCCATTTGCATTCAGCAGACAGGTTGCAAAGACATCTGGAGGCATCAATATCATAAAGCAACTGGTTGAGTGACAGCAGGTTATGAAGAAAAAGAAATCAGTGATCAAGGGGGATTTCTTGCAAACTCACTGCTGACAAAATATTAAATCATAGCTTCGGCTTCATCAATTTCTTCCACCCACTATTAAGAAAAACATTCTCTGATTTCATTGAAGCAACAACCAAAAAAAGCAACCGCAGGGTCGCATTTTAGAGACAAACATCAAGACATATATTTATATAATGCTGTTTTTCTAACATATACTAACCTCCACTCTGCAGCTGTGCAACCTGCACACAAGTAGTCTGTCTCATTTCCCCTCCCTCCCACTGAGAGAGCTCTAATAAACATAATTTAAAACCCGGCATTTGGATTAAATTGGAGGTGGAGGGTGCAGTGTGAGGCTGCGTAGATGGAGGATAAGATGCAGCAGGCTAAACTAGGGAGATGAGGTAAAAAATAAACAGAAGTGAAGGAGCGGTGTCAGAGACTGAAGAGAAAAAACAGAGAGCGCAGGCAGAGCGAGGAGCCGAAACACACTGACAAAGAAATTGCAGAGCGAACTTTGAAGAAGTTCACAAAGTAGCTCCCGAATTGTGCTTTTGTTCCAGCTCCAACTATTCATTTCCTTCCAAACCATTTCTCCCTCCAGCTTCGAGAACACCCCCTCTTATCTACCTTTCCTCTTCCTTCATCCCTCACTTTATCGCTCTAAATATTTATCTCTGGGGCCGATCTCTCCCGGAAGGCCTAAGAGGGTCTGCAGTTTGTGTCGGCGCTCTGCTCCCTCAGACTGGTAAACTGGAGCTGAACTTTCAATACGTGAGCCAAAGTGATACAACTTCACAAACTGAAGAGCATACTGGGGCAAATTGGGTGCAGAGTGTTTGTAGTTTGATGGTTATAGAAGTGGACCAGCGACTGGAGGATTGCCAGTTCAATCCCCCAGGCAGAAAAATCTAAGAATGTGATGAGCACTAAGGGGCCTCGCTGAGATTTCAAAGTAAGACCATTTTCACATATAAAAGATAGTATCAGACCTGCCTATGTTGTTAAGATGCAGATTTTTTTCACATAACGAGCAACTTCTTTGTCTCTCGGTTGATGCTGGTAGACATCTGTGAGTTGCTCAATGTGACGGCATGGCGGTCGTAACCAAGAACCACGGGGGTTGAACTCCAGAGTTCACAAAAAATATTAAAAAAAGACAAGACGAGCTCCAAAGTCTGTATGAACTCGCAGAAGTGGAATAAAAAAAAATAGAACGATTGGAAACAAGGCTCCTCGTCTAGTCTTCCATTAGCTAGAGGCGCTCTGCATTTTAATAAGTGCTGGTGTGATTTTAGGACTCTACCCTGACTTCACGTGTGTGAGTCATTTCCATTTCATATTGCTGAATCTAGCCTCTGATCAGCTGCCTGAGCATTTTGATTGTAACTCCAGATCGCTTTCTGCAGTGTATAATTTTATTAGCTTTTTTTTTTTTTTTTTAAAGTTAAGTGTGAGAACACCACTACAACAGAAGTAGTCTCACTGATTGTTCCTCTGAGCTCTCTCTGAGCAGTGCACAGTTATGACTGCACTCATATAAGGGGAAGAGAGATTTGGAATTAAAATGAGGAACTACAACTGTAGAAAAGGAAGGTGCACAGAAAAGCATTTGTAACTTTCAGAAGAAATCAGAATAGATCTTGATCTTATTAGATAAATGTGTGCATTTTTTTCCATTATACACTGATCAACCACAACGACCAAAACCACTGACAGGTGAAGTGAATAACATTGATCATATTGGTACTATGTGCTGTTCTGATGGAAAACCTTGGATTTTAACATCCATGTTGATGAGACTTAGACACCCAAATGAACATTTTCCCACAACAAACACACTCCCTCATGCTAATGGAAATCCCAAATGTCACTGGTCTACCCCTGCAGGAAAATGCACCCCACCACATGGAAAAAACATCAAACAATCAGGAACATGTTGAGGAACATGACAATGGCCCAACATGTTGATTTGACCTCCAAACTTCCAACACCCCATTGTGATCAAGCATCAACAGGATGCAGTGGAACAAGTTTGATTGACAGAGGCCCCACTGCACAAGCCAGAGTACCCAAAGGATCCAGTGCCAACGTCCTGGTTCCAGACCCCATAGGACACCCTGAGAGGTCCTCTTGTCCATGTCCAATGATTCAGAGCATTTCTGAGCACATAAGGGGGACAAACACAATATTAGGCAGGCGGTCATAATGTAATGCCTGATCCGTGTATATACATGGATAAACTTCTTGACCTTTCCTGTTTACTTGCCTTAATGCAGCTCTAATTAAGAACTTAATCAGGATGAAGCTTAACTAACACATTTCCACATGTAAAGTTTTGCTGTGTGGGGGAGGCAAATGTCAGCTCACATTAGAGAAAATGGACACTGCTGTTCCTTTGAGGAATAAAATGCCAGTTTGTTTGTCAAAAACATCAAACACACTGTACTTTTCAGCAGCATGGCTTACAATAATAACAAAGGCCAACAGGGAAGGACTGACTTAAAAGGGTCTGATAGATCTACTGTATGTTCAAACCACACAGGGAGTTTCTAATTAGATCAGATTCAGCTCTCCCTTGTTTTTCACTTAAACCATCTAATTCTGCTGCATTTATGATATACAGTGTTCACAAAGTTCTGACTTGTAATACACACCAAGGCTGTTCAGGTGCCCACACATGCACAGTCGTACACTATATTAAGTCTCTGCCTGCCTACACATGTGCACAGACGCACATAAACACACTGAGCTATTTCCAGCAGAGAGAGAAGTGTGGAGCTTGAGTCCTTTGATAACAACACCACTTATTTTAATCAGCAGATAACTGCTCCCTGTTATTTTTCATTTTACTGAAGTTTTCCCCCCCAAGATTCTTTTTAATTTCCTAGCCGTTGTTTTTTTTCACTTTCCATCTCCCTCTTTCTTCTGCATGAGTACTCATTGCTAATAAAAGCTGTGAGAGTGTAATTCAAAAAGAAAGGAGAGCACACAAAACGACAGCACATAATGACTCTCACTTCTGTACAAAGGCGAGTTAATTGTGTGCACAGATTGTCAGTTAGTTAATAAAAAACCCGTTTTTTTAGTTTTACTTCTGCAATTTTAGCAAAACAAATCAATATGACAAAAACACTTTACATTGTGTACACAAACACACACCTGTGACGAGAGTCTGTGGAGGCTGGAATGCGGCACAGAGAACATCGCCGCGATGCTGAACGCCCCCCTTCCACTCAGAGGGCTCAACAAAAGACTGCGAGAAGGAATGCAGACGGAAGACAGTTAACATCCTACGGAGACAAACACAGACAGGAGGAGGTGGTAAGAATTGAGGAAGATGTGTGAGAACGCGCCACATGTATCAATTTAATAGGAGCTGATAAACACTCTGGTCCATCACATAGACTGTTTATTGAAGATGGATGTAGCATGGTGGCAATTTAGACAATAAACTTATTAGTAAAATGTTTACAGAGGTAATAAACCAAGGGAGAGATTTCTAATTGACTTCTATACAATTAGACGTCTTCTTGCAATTGAAGAGTCGCCCCCTGCAGGGCATTAGTAAGAATGCAGTTTTAAAAGCAGTATCTACTGTTTAGTAGTTTCACTTATATGGATTATATTCAGCTGCCATGAAAGCAACATAGTGCTTTATGTGTGTGGGTAGGTTGTGTGAGTATTTTTGTCTCTTTCTCCCTCAGTCCAGGTTACTGTCTCTCTGCAGCTGCCTGTATGTGAGTGGCTTGGTGCACCTGTGGCCACTCATTAATCCACCTGAAGCTTTAAAGCCAGGGCGCCCTACTCGTGGTCCCTAGGGGGCCATGGGGCAGCCAGTGTGTTCATCTAGACCTGGCATGTGTGCATTTTTGAAACTGGGAAACCGGCCTCCTCGCTTTCTGAAAAGAAGCTTGCTTTAAGTTGTCTTATTTTCCTTTAAATGCACAGAAATAACTTGTTTTTGTTTCTCAATCTGTTTTCTCTTCCATCCCCGGTTGAAATACTTCTTAATGTCTTTGTTTGCTCTTCGCATCTCCTAGATTTACGTAATACACGTAACAAAATCACAGAGCTTGGTTGCATGAGCAAACACCAAGCGTACTCCATCCCTGGCTAATGAACAGCTTATCATATCCCTTGGTAGTGGGACATGCTACTCTCCACGGCTCTCCCTGCTGGCTTCCCTGCAGGCATCCCAAGGCGAGGTAGTCCATGGCTGCCTAGGCCTCTCATCACTCACCCAGTCTGAAAACATTCATGATCCTCTGTCCCCCACCACCTCCACCTAAGTGACACAACCTCAACAACCTGCTCCAAAGGCTGACAGACTTGACATTGGCCTGTACAGGGGTCTTCCTGGTCAGCCCCTAATAACTTTACTCTGCGTTACGGCAGTTTGACCTTGGTTGTCTTCCTTTTGCCTATGGGTTTTACTTGCTCTGTTTTTAATGTGTATCAAGGTGAGATCAGATCCTTAAAAACGATAAACAACTATTGATAGACGCAAAATATTATTGTGATAAATGTTTCAGTTGTGATCTCCCAGCCCTGGCTTTACTTTTCAGACCTATGGCTATGCCCATCTTTAATGTACAGTCTGTGGTCCATCACCACTAACTCACCTTGTCCACACTGTTCAAAGTTGGTTTGCTTAATCAAGTGTGAATAATATGCATACATTTTAACATTTATACCAAGAACAGTGATACCAGGCTGCAGTAGCAGCAGCAACAGTAGTAGTATCTAAAAGTAGGAGTGGCAGTAATAGTAGTAACAGCCTAAGTTGTAGTAGTATTGGCATTATTGGTAATATTAGTAGTATTATTAAGTAAGTTAGTAACTGCAGCAGCTGTAATAGTAGTAATAACATTAATAACAGCAGTATCAGCAGCAGTCATCGTAATTTCAGTAGCAGTAATACTACCAGACATAGTGGTGGTAGAATGTGCATATAGATATACAGATTTCCAACTCAAAGAAAGACACTGCATTTTCTCACATTTTGGACATGTTCTAAATGGGCCAGATTGTTACCAGCAGAGATTCCTTTGGACCTAATGATAAACAATTAATTATTTATAGGATAAAGTGTATTATCCCTGCAACAGATCCAAGCTCTGCTTTACACCCGCGATGCATCAAAACAGTGTTTGTAATGAACACGGAGGCTGTTCCTTTACACTAAAGTGCTACGGGGGATGTCATGAATATGCAACACTTTAATATTCATCATCTCATGAGGGCTTTTAGCACACCTGCAATGAGTTCTACTTCTTTAATCTTTTGTTCTATGTCACCACAGCACTTTTTTCCTTTTATTGTTGTGCAGGTACGAAGCAAAAATAATGATGCGCTATGGTTTCAAACCGAGGAGTATGTCTACCAGTGGGATGTGGATATTTTCAACCTGCATGAGATCGTTTGAGCAGCAGAAGGCAATGGGACTTTGAATTAGATGCCATGCGACGCCTCACTATATGGATTAAACTGTGGTCTAGGTTGATGTGAAGAAACAGGAAATTATATGAGTGATGAAAGTCATAACAACACTATTTTCTTTTACTGCTGCTGATCTGTCGTCTATGTTCTCTTTACCACTGTGACGCCCCAGAGAGCAAGAAAGTGTGTGTGTGTGTGTGTGTTGGGGTGTGTGTGTGTGTGTGTGTGGTTGTATGTGTGGAGATGAGAGAGACAGACAGAGAGAGAGGGACTCATATAACTTGATGATAGCACACTGCTGAGTTCAGCTCACTGGGTGTGAAATGATGATGACGACGATGATGATGATGAAGAGCAGATGTGATGCGGTGTATACAAAGAACACCCCACACCCACTCTCACACAAGTATGAGGTAGTGATAGTAAAGTGCATGTGGGCACCCCGGAGCGTTCTGACTTGTTAGGGTCCAGATGTCTGGTTGGCTCCGAGTTGTTGGCAGGCAGACAGAGCAGGAAAACACAGATACAAACAGACACAAAGACACGTTTGTACCTCTATCTCTGCGAGGACACTCACAGATATAATGCATCCTCTTGGGCCTTACCTTAAACTAAACCTGATTTAGTCCTAAAACCAAGATTCAACTTAATGTGTGCGAAGAAAGGCACAAAACCTTCATACACAACATGCAAATGTACACAATCATTTGCGCATATAGTTTTTCCATGCCATACATTTTGCGTTGCTTTCAGTGTTTACATGACAAAAAATACAAATGACAGTTAAATACACACAGATATCGTACCTTTCCCAGCCCATCACCAGTATGCTCGTCTTCAGCAACAGCACCTGTGCGATGTCCACGGCCCGACCCAACCCGGCGTTCATTCTGTGGAGGCAGCGGCCGTTGAAGTCCCAGACCTGAAAGACGGCCAAAATTACACTTAGACAGCGCCATCATGGCGCCAAATGGGTTTGAATTCCATGAAAAACCCAAATACCAACAGACAACATTATTCAGGCTGCCATGTTAATGTTTCTCGGGAAATTTACCAAAGTCAAAGCCAATGTCAAATTGATTTAGAAAACATATTTAAGAACAACACTTGAAGCAAACTGCTGTGCAACTACAATAGCAAACCATAAAACACAATGACAAGAACATGAATGCGAATAGAGGACAACAAAATAACAGGAATAAAAGGTCACATACTAAGAGATGGAGTCAAGGTGTCAAGCTTCAATTGAATACCGTCAAGAAGAGTTGGTCTTCAGCAATGATTTAAAAGCTTATAAAGTCTTAACTGAAAAAGGAAACAGTTCCAGAGATTAGGCTGATTAATATCTGTTCTAATTGGGGTATGATGATGTATTTCTGCTAAATAAAGTGGTGCCAACTTGTTCAAAACTTTAAAAAACAAACAATGAAGTCCTAAAGAATATATCAATAAACGGACAGGTCATGGTCACAGATGCTGAAGAGATGATGGTTTCATGCCCACATACAGGAAATTACAATATACTAGCCAAGTAATCATGAAGACAAGAACTTTTTAAAAGTCTTTAGGACAGAAATAGACCTTCAACTTGCATAAAAATTGAATTTAGCAGAGGTAGTTTTGATGACTGAGCTGATCTGTCGGTCAAATTTGAAGAAACCACTGAAGATCACTCCAGTGTTTTTCACATGAAATCGACTGTATGATACCAAAGGGCCAAGACTGCTGTCATCCAAAAGGCCTGGTCGACCAAAACATAACAGTCTTTTTTCAGTCTTTTTTCAGTAAGACTAAGATCAATCCGCTTTTAAATATGTGTTAAACAATGAAGCAAAAGCTACATTGTGCTTAATTTTTCATTTAAGATAAGAGATCCTTTATTTGTCCCACAAGGGGAAATTCCAAACTTTATTTAGCAGAAATACATCATCATACCCCAATTAGAACAGATATTAATCAGCCTAATCTCTGGAACTGTTTCCTTTTTCAGTTAAGACTTTATAAGCTTTTAAATCATTGCTGAAGACCAACTCTTCTTGACGGTATTCAATTGAAGCTTGACACCTTGACTCCATCTCTTAGTATGTGACCTTTTATTCCTATTATTTTGTTGTCCTCTATTCGCATTCATGTTCTTGTCATTGTGCTTTATGGTTTGCTATTTTAGTTGCACAGCACTTCGGTTCAACTGTTGTTCTTAAATATGTTTTCTAAATCAATTTGACATTGGCTTTGACTTTGGTAAATTTCCCGAGAAACATTAACATGTTTCCATTTTTATGGGCAGATAGAATTGTACATCGTCTGTAAAAACAACAAAAAGGAATCTTGGGTTTCTTAAAAATAGACTCCAAGGTTAGCATATGTAGTAAAAAAAAGAGAATGGGGACTAAAATAGAGCCTTGGGGGACTCCATGAGTAAGCAGAACTGCAGTCAAGGTATAATTTCCCAAGTGAACTTAGAAGCTCCCATCTGTCATATATGACTCGAACCATTTGATACCTACGATATGGATCCGATGACTCAAAGGATTTGTAGTTGTTGCTAAAAATACATGCAATACTATCTTTATCATGCCTTAATAACATTAATAATTTTCTTGGTCAGAAATATAATAAGTTCTTCTGATTTGTGTTTGGAAAAAGTGATTAAAGGAGTAATGACATAGTTGTAAATTGGTTAAGCTACTATCCTACAATACATGAATCCACCGTGACAGCCAGGTAATATTTCTCACTGTCTGTCCAATTTCACATGATGACGCAGATTGTGTTTGTGGCATTTAGCAAAGAAACACTGATTGGCTCAACGGGGACGCCGTAATTAAAAGGTCAAATTTCAGACTGCGAATGGCCCTAACTGCTGCACACCGGGTTCAATGTTGATGAAAATTAGATAGCTGATGCATCTCGTTGCTAATTGGCCCAAGGGGTGCCTGCTTCTTCTGCTTAGGGTGACACGAGTAGTTGTTTCAAATGGCATTGTGAGTATATCTGACGCTGCCGGCACATGCACAGGATGCACATGGCTGCATTCTCACAAGGACTCATGGCGTCAGAGAGCTGATGTGGTTGATTATATTAATTGCAAAATGTGTAATTATTTTATTTGTCAGTCAAGAACAACTGCAGTAAGCTTGGAGTCATTATGTAGCACTTTAGACTGTGGCAGAGTAGTCACAGAACATCAGGTTTGCAATAGTGACCGAATTTTAGACAAGATTAATGGAAGACACATGTTTGCAGTGCAGACTTTTGCTAATACACGAACATGCTGAAGGAATAAGCCAAACCCTCACTATCTCAGTGATGCACAACTATATTGTGTCATATTTGTCTCAAAGCATATACACCCATGAGCCACAACATTCTGACCACTGACAGGTGAAGTGAATAACATTGATCATATTGGTACTATGTGCTGTTCTGCTGGAAAACCTTGGATTTTGCCATCCATGTTAATGAAACTTAGACACCCAAATAAACATTGTCCCACAACAAACACACTCCCTCATGCAAATGGAAATCCCAAATGTCACTGGCCTACCCCTGCAGGAAAATGCACCCCACCACATGGAAACAACATCAAAAAATCAGGACCATGTTGAGGAACATGACAATGGTCCAACATGTTGATTTGACCTCCAACCTTCCTACACCCCATTGTGATCAAGCATCAACAGGATGCAGTGGAATAAGTTTGACTGACAGAGGCCCCACTGCACAAGCCAGAGTACCCAAAGGATCCAGTGCCAATGTCCTGGTTCCAGACCCCATAGGACACCCTGAGAGGTCCGCTTGTCCATGCCCAATGATTCAGAGCATTTTTGAGCACATAAGGGGGACCAACACAATATTAGGCAGGTGTTTATAATGTTATGCCTGATCGGTGAACATACAATGTGTGTTAAATGGCATGGTGTGGGGGGAAAAGGGATTTTATATACTGATATACCAGATTTGCAATGATTATTCAATTAGCTTGAACTATTAAATTAATCACTAACAATGTTGATAATTGATTAAGTGGCTTGAGTAATTTATAAAGAAAAAAGTAAAGATC
This sequence comes from Dascyllus trimaculatus, assembly GCA_024666655.1. Classification (NCBI taxonomy): domain Eukaryota; kingdom Metazoa; phylum Chordata; class Actinopteri; family Pomacentridae; genus Dascyllus; species Dascyllus trimaculatus. Next base: position 28,303,844 of record CM045453.1, read on the forward strand.
CACTTTTTATCGTGTCTTACCTCTTCTGTGACAGTGAACTGAAAATTTTTGGTTTGTGGACAAAAGAAGATTTCATCATGGGCTTGGGAAAATGCCATTATCTGACATTTTATAGACCAAACAACAAAAATAATCAGCAGATTGCTCAACAATGAAAACAATCATTAGTTGCAGCCCTTTGATGTGTAACGTGACATTGTAAAAAATATGTTGAAAACTGTTTATGGATGAAAAAAATCAAGCAAATAATATTTTTACCCAAATAATATGATCAAAATTCATTATTTATCCCGTCCTGCTCACTGACATAAGCCTATTTACAGCCAGTGATATGAATATGATAATTACATCATATGACTAAATCTGTGCCAGAGTAAATGGAAATCGTCTTGCAGCATATATTCCGCAGCCCACCTGTAACATAAGGCAAGATGCAGATAAAAACACTGTTTAAATAAACCCTTTGAGAACTAGTGAGTAGTTTTTTTTTACATTAAAAATTTATTTTTTGTACATTTGTGTCAGATGCAAAGTAGTTAAAGCCTCTGCACATGTGGCCACTGAGAAAGTTTTTTTTTTGGCTGCACATTTGTTTATTTTGGTCAGTTTCATGAGTGTAGATGCAAAGAATTGTTGAGTGTGTGTGTATGTGTGTGTGTGTGTGTGTGTGTGTGTGTGTGTGTCCGTTCACCTACTTTGACCTCTCCGTCAGTGCCTGCAGTAAACAGCCGGGTCTGCGTGCCATCCAAGGCGATGGAGGAGATCTCCGCATTGCCATGGCAACGGTGGAACTGTTTGACCTTTTGGCCCGTGTCAGCCTGCCAGCAGATCACAGAGGAGGCAGAGTCGCTGCTGACTACCTGCACAAAGTGAGTGTGAGCGAGGATATCAGTCATCAAGAGTTTGATCTTTATTCATGCAGTGAGAAAGTCCGATTGCACGGATGTAGTCTTTAATGACTCTCACATAACCAAACCACTCTCCACGCTTTGTCATTCTCCACTTTATTCTCGCGCTAAGCCTCCACTGAGGAACATTTGCAACAAATGCTGGTGTTAAGTGGGAACAAAACCAAAAAAAAAATTGCAGAGCTGATGCACTTTTTAAAATGGGAGCTGTTCTTAATGGATGCATTAGCTATTTTTTACTTGTGTGGGAAACTGTGTATGTCATCCAAAAAGCTACTAAATCGACACTTGTTTTGCTAACTGCTTCCTCTAAGGTCAAGTCGGAATTTAAAACTCAACAACTGTACAAATTATCAGAAACTGTAAGTCTCGGAGTGCCATTTAAAAGCATACCTGTCTGAACAGACTGTTATAGAGCACACAGGTGACTGGATGTTCGTGGCTGCTGATCTTCTTCTCCTCCTTCACCGTCTCCAGCAGGAGAAGCAGGCTGTTGAAGGAAAGCAGGAGGTGTTGACACTCCTCGTGAAGGAACAGCAGTGTGTGTGTGTCCTCCTGCGTCTTTGGGAAGACACCAGCCAGACGGTGAACACACAGTTGGCTGGACACGTCCCACAGACAGAGCACCTGGACGGATGATAAAGGAAAGGGCTTTTATGTGTATGTTTGTCAGTGCATAATTAACCAAATGCACTGGAAAAAAATGTATAAATACTGCTAAAATCCAATTAGTGCCACAATAATTTGGTATTAGTACACCAAACAGATACATCATTACCAAGAAGAATTGCTTCTCGAGCTGTCTCTGTGCTGCACATTAGAATTTCTTAGTCAGAGTTGACAAGAATTCCGCCATATTGCTTTACGGCACGAAACAAGACGACTGCCGCTGCTCCAGGAACTCTTCCAGAGGAGGCTGAGGTAAAGCCTTCAGAGTTTCTTGCGGTGGCAGATGGTGTTTGAGCAAAAGGCAGATGGAACATAAATCACTTCTAAAATATTCATTCTCTTCAGAAAAGCCAAAGAGAAGGCAAACATGCACAGCGCTACAACAGAGAGAGAGGGAAAGCAACACAAGCACCAACATCCTCTTTGCATCAGAAAGAAGAAGAGTTAAAAAGGAAAATCTTTATTTGGAGAAAGAGCAGCTCACAATGGCAGCAGTGTGAAAGAAGCCACAAATCATCCACACCTCCTTCCTTTATGGTAATTCTAGCAAGAAATCACAATTAATAGTACTACTATGGAGCTCTTTATCTCCGCATTATCTGTTGCAGCAGACTGCTGCGCACACAGACGCAGGCTCCTACCTTATCTTTGGAGTAGCTGAGCAGTTGTTGCTTTGCCTGCATGAAGTGAACCGCGGTGACGGGACTCGTGTGCCCACTGAGCACACACACTGGCTCCGAGGTCACATAAGGGTTCCACAGCAAGACCTGATGATCCACACCCGCTGTGGCTACAACCAATCAGAATGTCTCAAATTAGCAGAGGCACTAACTGCAATTAAACCCTGGAAACCACACTGTTTTTAGCTCCCCCACTACCAAGTCGGTGTTCAATGAGGCATTTGACAGTTTTGATTAAGTATTGTTGGTACATTTAGTTTGATTGATTGAGAATAGTGAACCCATTCAAGATTTTAGAATTGTTTTAACCGTGTGCTTTGTATAGATACACATGCACCCATCAGGCATAACATTATGACCACCTGCCTAATATTGTGTTGGTCCCCTTTATGTGCTCAAAAATGCTCTGAATCATTGGACATGGACAAGAGGACCTCTCAGGGTGTCCTATGGGGTCTGGAACCAGGACAATGGCACTGGATCCTTTGGGTACTCTGACTTGTGCAGTGGGGCCTCTGTCCATCAAACTTGTTCCACTGCATCCTGTTGATGCTTGATCACAATGGGGTGTAGGAAGTTTGGAGGTCGAATCAACATGTTGGTCCATTGTCATGTTCCTCAACATGTTCCTGATTGGTTGATGTTTTTTTCCATGTGGTGGGTGCATTTTCCTGCCAAAGGAAGGCCAGTGACATTTGGGATTTCCATTTGCATGAGGGAGTGTGCTTGTTGTGGGACAATGTTTATTTGGGTGTCTAAGTCTCATTAGCATGGATGTTAAAATCCAAGGTTTTCCATCAGAACAGCACATAGTACCAATATGATCAATGTTATTCACCTCACCTGTCAGTGGTCATAATGTTGTGGCTGATGGGTGTATATTACATACATTTATCTTTCCTGTTCGAGTTTTTCTTTTGATTCAGATTGAAGACTTAACCCAAGGGTCAATACAGAGTACCATTATGCTGCAACCCAAAACCTAAACCACCAAAATGACACCATTTATCAGAGACAGAAAGTTGACAAATGGAAATAATTGTCTGGTTTTTAGCTTTTCCTTGAGCACTCATCTGTGACATGCTGTTCCAAAAACTAAAATTGTGACATTTCAGCAAAATCTACATTGTTTTCGCCGAAAAAAAAAACCATCAGCACTAGCCACATTAACAAATAAATAAACAAAAAATGTGTGCTGCTCGGCACAGCTGTGAAGCCATCAGTGACTCAGCTGCAAACAATAGCCATGTGACAAAAATTCAGGGACTTTTCAACTGAGCCAAGATGAACTGCAGGCAGTGTTTATACAGATAGGAGCCAAGTAAGGAAAAAAATGTGAGTAGTAAAATCTAGAGCCGGAAAATTTTCCCTAAATTGGTCACACTTGTTGAAACTTAAAAATGTTGTACATGTTGATTCCAGGTTTTTTCAATTTTTGTATAAAAATTTCATTAAAAAGTTCTACTTTTATGGTATTATAACCGTGTTATATAGCACAAAAGAAATTTTTGAGTTTTCTCTACTTGTAGCCATGGTTGTGCTGTTTCCAACAAGGGTTAATACAAAGTACCATTATGCTGCTGAGCTTGCCATTTGGGGCTATATCAAAAAACTGACTTGAAATTACAAGTTGAAGATTCTTATACCATAAGTTTTACAAACATACTGCAGTCTAGGAATGCAAAGTTGCCCCACCTATCAGACTGAGTCCACAGTGGTGGTCCATGTCCCAGATGCCCTTCTTTGTGAAGAAATAAGTAACTCGTAGACTCCTGCTTTCCTTTTCCCTCCAGCCAATCACCATGCTGCTCTGTGGGCTGGTGCAGCAAGACACAAAGGCTTCAAGTGAGCCCAGGTAACGCACTGCAGGAGGCATGAAACAGTCACATGGTGAAAGTAAATTAGGTGTGAAATACTGTAATAAGCTTTATTATATCCAGAGGAGTGAGTAACACTGAGAAAAAACAAGCCTGCTCATGAGGTTAATTTGAAACTGGATCTGAGTACACAAACACACATTTAAATGAACAGCCAAAGGTTTTGTGTGCAAAACTGAGGTGCACTGGATTTCCTAACAACAAAATTATCTCGGACTGAAAGAAACTGGTGTATCGGCCACAATCTTTCAATTTCATTTACAACCAAAAAATTTGTTTTCAAGAACCAATAAAAACAACCCAGTCAAAACCATTAGCCAATGGTAGCGCTGTAAATACATTGAATGGCCTCAGCAAGCTATGATCAAGCTGCTTTGTCTTCACTTCGCCTGCCTCTCCTATTCGCTTCTGTTTCACTTCTGTTTGTTCTAGTTTCAATGGGAGGGACTCACATGCGCTACAATGAAATAACATTTTATGGACAACCTTTAATGGACAATTAAATTGACTTTTTTTGTTGTAAATCTGTGCTTTTCCTGTGAGACAGCAACACAAATGGACAAATCAAAAGGCAATGTTTATATTTCACAATGAACTACAGCTGACTTGCAACTGTCTTTTTCTGTGTGCGTCTGTGATTTGAGATAATCAAGGAAAAAAACCTTTATGTCTTGGAAAAAATGTCTTGATAGAAAGGAAATAAACTCAATTTAAGAGAAGGAATAAGAAAACAATCATAAGTGAGGGCCGTCGGCTTCCAAACAGCCCCTCTGTGTCCTGCAACAATGCAGCACAAACCCCTGCTAGAGCGACTAAATTAGTTTTAACCTCAACAAATGTAATGTAAAACAACATTGCAACATTTCTGATGATGACACACGGTTCATTTTATTTCATTTCTCCAAATTAGATCTTTCTCCCCGCTGATGCCAAAATGCTTTCACTAAAACAACTCGAAAGGATATCCACTTTCTGAAATAGCTGGTGGTAAATGTTCAGTGACCGCAGCTCTGCTGTACAGAAACCAAACCAATTCATGGGCGCTGAGCGCAGCGTAGAATTAGGCCGGTTTGATTTGCTCACTGGTAATACAGAAAATGTAATGGATCTTGCATCGCCATCTATCTCAATTAACACTTTGATTGAGAAAAACTAAATTGGATGCCACATGTCTCTATTAGAAGCTGCTTAGCTTTCAAAGACGGCACAAATAAGGGCCAGTTGTGAGATGGCATGTGACAGTCTTAGGTCAAAGATCGGCCGCATTGCTTGGATAAATAATTACATCTGATTGCACTTCATACATCACATCTTTTCTCCGGTCCATGAATGAAAAGATCAGCGGACTTTCATGGTGTCGTGTGACTCGTCATTGATTAATGCGGCCTTCTCTCGTTCACTGACACATACATATGCAGCGAATGAAACTATTTGGGATTCAGATTAGCTTGTGCTGCAGCTAATATCAAATTTATAGAAAGAGCAGGAGTCACTGTATATCTACATCAAACAAACCTCTTTTGTTTAATGAATGAAAGCAGGTTTAATGTCACCTACACACCAATGTTCACCCTTAGTGCTCTTTTTTCATTTCTTTGGTCTCGGCATTATGAGGACACACACTACCTACACCTCTCGTTGCTTGTCCTTATGGGTCTGTGTCCATCCCAATTTCCTCCTAATTTCCTCTCAATTTCCCTCTCTGTTCCACCACGCTCTCCCCTTCCCTCCCTCCATCCCTCCTCATCCTCCTCCCCCCTCCCTCCCTCCCTCCCTCCCTCCCTCCTCTCTCTGGTGGCCCGTGAGCCTGAAGGTTTGGAGGTCTGGATAACCAGCCATGTCTAATGGTACACAGCCCACTCATACTGCAGGGTGGGAAACTTCAAAAGAACAGCACCAGCACCCCAGAGGTATGCAAACACACATATACACTCACACACTCCCTCCTCTCCTTTCTCACACTCTGAAAACACCACACACACACACACACAACACGTCGGAACATACATTCCTTCATGACGTGCACGTGCACACACAGGCGGTGAAATTTCACGTGCTTTCAATGTTTTGCCATCGTCTCCTCTGTTTCCCCTCTTTTCTTTTGCTGTTATCCCTTTGTTTTCCCATTTGTTGTGCTTATTTATATGTACTTTATTCTTGTTTTTCCCTTTAATCAGGATCCCCCTTTTCAGCCAAGCTGGTCTCAGAGCGCTGCCTCTGCTGAATCATTATCAAACAGCCCAATAACTCTTCAGAGAGACTATCCGAATGATGCAATCGAGATAAAACTAAGCGGCCTCTTTGTTACCCCCACTGAGCTCAAGTGGGGGATCTCAGCGGGCCAGACCTTAAGTTCGTGACTTTCTGGCAATAGACAAAAGTCTGGCTATGAAGTGGATGACTCAGGACTCAGGCATGTGTGTCACTGTGTGTGTGTGTGTGTGTGTGCATCGGTGGCCGAGACACACCCAAAGCATTTGCATGGCGTTGCATAAGCTGTTATTGTAGTGATACCGGAGAAGTGAGCGAGCAGGCCGGTGGCTCCCATCCCGGGTGTCAAGGTGAAACTGTGCGTAGTTGGCCCTGACGCCCGGAGTGTGCGTGTTCCCCCTCCTCTGTCATCTGAGCTGCCGATTTTGTATTCTTGCTTTCGTTTCTGTTCTGCTAATGAAAGCTATTTTTGACCCGAGGCTCCAGGTGAATGCAGGTACGCACAGGAATGACAAACAGCAGGATTCGGGCTCCCATTATCCAACGTGAAACTCCAGTAATTTTCAAGCAGTCAGAGCGGCTTGATTGTTTAGCTTCTGGTCATCATATTGGAAGACATTTCCTATTGTGAGCTCTTTCTGCTGCCTCCTTCATTTGCATACAATGTGAAATAGCAGCTGTGCAAGCGGAGAAGTTTGCACAGACACAAGGTAGAAACAGTGACAAAGCTACAACAGAGACACGTGTGTGGAAGAACATTAAGCCATCATCAAAGAGAGGTTAAATCCATGTTTTTGTTAATGTGGTGTGCTTGTGTGGTTTCTACCTTTTCTAACCCAGGCAGGCGTGTGAGCTTGATGTGTCACAGTGTAACAGCAGCAATGTTTGCCTTTGACCAGCTCATCCCATAAGACGATGTCTGCTGAGTCAGAGTCCGTCCTCAGGCTGAGTCTCTCAAACAGAGAGATCTGGGCGGAGGTAAAATATAAAGCACTGACCTGGGAAAACAAACGCACACATGAATAGAGTTGTGTTGCAGTGGATCAATGAATACATGCAGATAATGTAGAAAAATGTGTACAGCCTCTCTGCCTCTTCTCTTCTGTCATTTTTTAATCCCTTTCTGAGCATTACCTGTCCTCCAGTGTCTCCGATGGTGAGGACAGCCAGGTCAGGCTGAGAGGGATCCACCCAATAGTCTAGACACCAGGGAGTAAACCTCAAACCCTGGGGAAGAAAAGACGTTATAATACAGTGCAAAATCTAATATAATGATAGAAAAAAGTATATTTATTCATTTTTCAGACAAGGATTATGGCTACAGCTGTTACCTGGAGTTTATACTTGCAGCTGAAGTCCTGCTTTGATATTAAGTCATAAAAACACACCTCTTTACTGGTGAACGACACAGCTATCTGAGAAGGACAAACAAGTTTATTAGGAACAGAGAGGCGTGCAAATAAAATGCTTATTAATTTGATATAATAATGATTTAACTATTTCCCATTCTGATGATTCATGCATAACTAAAAAACATTAATGCGATCTGTTCACTACCAGTATATATGTCACCCATAATCCTGTAGATTAGAGAATTGCTCATTAAAACTAACGATCAATAATTGATGGTCTTATTACTAAAAAATGAATGTTTATTTTCTGAACTTTATGCTACAGCTTCATGTCTGCAATGCAATTAACCAAAACCACTGATTAATAATTAATAAATTGAGTGAAATACTTGTTTACCTCTGTGCATTATAATATCTGCCCCAATAACCAAGACTAGTCATCAATTATTCATTTCTAAATTGATTTCTGTGAAAAACATTTTTTCATTTTCGCTTACAGGAACCAGAATGCGTCTACTAAGCCGACTGCAGCACCAAAAATCAATAACTGGGCCATTTAGGTGTTGGTTATGCAACTTTCAGGAAGTTCACCTTGTGTACATTTTGCAGCAGCACCATGTCGGTGACCCAGAGGTCTTTGGGTGCGACTGTGCTGTTCTGCAGTCGATGTGTTTGCACGAGGGACATGTCCTCTCCGTCCCGCAGCCCCACAGTTCCACCTCTACTCACGGTCAGATACCGACCTGAACTCTGCAGGTACAACACCTGGGAGAACAGAGGATATTACAAAACAGCATTTTCTGACATGAGACAGATGCACAGACTGGGGAAAACTAACAGAAAGACTCTACGATTACTTCACTGAATAGCAACCTTCAGAACAGCTTTAATACTGCACATCAACATTAAAATGTAAAGGTTATTAGTAAAATTGAGGATATGGCTTTAAAAAAAACAAAAAAAGTAAATTATTTATCATTTCTCGTATCTCCTTTTCTTGCCAGCTGCTCTATAACCATAAACCTAGTCTAGAATAAGTCCATTAAACACAGCTTCCTTAAATCTTCTTCTTATTGGGTGTAAGTGAATAAAAGGGAGCAGGTCGGATTGTGTGTGGAAGCCAATGAAGCAGCAAAGCATTAATGAATTACAGGAGCAATTGGGTGAAATGTAAGAGAAAAAAAAGTTCTTTCTGATGAGAAAGAAACAGGATATGTTCAATAAAAGAAAGTTTATTTTTACTTTCAGAATAGAGGTCAGGGTTTAGATATTCTACCAATGTAATTACTGCAGACTGTCTGTTTCCCACAGTCAGCTGAAGGCTTTGATTGATCTCTTGGAATGGTGAGTCATGTATTTATCGTTAGTTATTCTAATTGCTTATTGATGTACAGCAGGTGAGCCACTGATAGAAAGTATTTCTAGAGGGTTTTCACCAATGTACCAAATGAAGCGCTCTCATTTTTTGGAAGTCTGTTTCTTTGTATAGTATCTAAAAAGCATAAAAAATTTGGGTTTCACTTGAAACTGACTAAAAGTACAAATTGCAATTCAGTTTGAGTTGTCTGTGTGCCTCCCGTTGTCACAAAGAGCCCACTTGTCCCCACTTTTGCCCACTTTTCAAGCTCATCTATCCCTCTTAAGAGTCACTAAAGCTGTCATTGTTAAATTGTATTGTTTCATCCCAGTTTAGATAGTGAAGCACTCAAATTCTGTTAATGGGAGCAATACACCAATAAGCCAAAACCTTATGACCACTGAAGCAAATAGTGTAACATCAGAAGAACTGTTTTTCACACTCAACATGTTGGATGTGAGAGAAAAGAACAAGTGTAGACACCAGTGAAATTTCTACAAGAACATAATCATTATGGGCAGACGACTGGGTTTGAGTATGTCTGAAACAGAAAGGCCTGTGGGGTGCTCACGGTCAGAGACAGTCAGTATCTATTTATGGTGGTCTGAGGAGGAATGCTGGGGGAAGTCTTGTCCACAGGGGCACCAACTCATAAATGACAGGATTTGGGATCTGTTGCTTAAGTTTTGGTACCAGATTGCCTAGAGAAGAGTCTCAGTCTTGGCGAGTTGGGGATGTTTTGGTGGTATGTAAAGGACCAACAGTATATTAGGTAGTTGCAGTCATAATGTTCTAGCTCATCAGTGTATGTAGAATGACAACAACTGTTAGAAAAGAAGATAAACTGGAAGTTTAATGTGTTTTGCGAGTTACTGCTTTAAGGTAATCAACATTTATTAACTTTTTGGCCCTTTAGTGGCAAAGGAACGAGCTGTAAACATCAAAAAAGTGTCACTTTTTAAAGATATCATGATCCATAACTTAAGAAATGAGTTGCCTCTTAAGCATTAATTTGGTGTCATGTTTGTTATTATCCAAAAAATCCAATATTCACTCTCTGTTTGGTCTTTATCAAATCCTGAAGGAAATACTCAGTTGGTGAAATGTTGGTTACAGCTTGTAAACATGGGGGATTTGTTGTAAAGCCCCATTTCAGTGAACATAACACACAAGTTTGTATTATAAGATCACTGAATAGGCTTTTTTTCCCCCAGTTGAATGGTTATGGGGGCTGCACGGTGGCTTGGTGATTAGCAGCGTCGCCTCACAGCTAGAAGATTCCCGGTTTGTGTTCCGGTTAGGACGCCTGGGATCTTTCTGTGTGGAGTTTGCATGTTCTCCCTGTGCAGCGTGGGTTTTCACCAGGTACTCCGGCTTCCCCTACAGTCCAAAAACATGCTGGAGTTAACTGATTATTCTAAATTGTCCTTAGGTGTGAATGAGAGCGTGCTTGGTTGTTTTTCTCTACGTGTAGCCCTGCGATAGGCTGGCGATGGTTATAGGGCACTAGAGGTATAGAAATGTGCTGCAAACATCCAAGCTAGTCATGAAACAGTCAACAGGAGATTGGTTGAAAGGGGTCTAAATGTCAGAAGAACTATCAGAAAGCCACGTTTCACAGCCAGTGGGCCATGCAGTACTGAGCCCTTACTTTAGATCACTGGCAACATGTCATGTTCAGAGATGAGTCACGTTTTCTGCTGCACAGAAAACCCTGCTGTGTCAAGGTGCGTTGAATGCAAGGTGAAAGACTCCATGAGGATTGTGTACAACCAAGACTCACCAGTAGAGGCGGATCTGTACATGTATGGGGTCTTTCACTCCAGTGGCAAGTCAGACCTGGTGATCTTTGCGGGTCAATGTCACTGGGTCCTGTATAACATGATAAGTTGAGACATCACCTGCTGATAAGGATCCAGCAGATATTCAGAGAGAACTTTAGCTACCAGGATAATAATGCAGCCCAGCACACGTAACACAAACTGTGCATTATTTTCTTGACCAGGGGCGAATGGTGTTTTGCACCAACTGGCATGCTCACCTGACACCAATCCCATCTGGCATTTGTTTGATGTTCTTGGGCGTCCAGTTGCTGCCAGAAACCCACAGTCAGCTAATCTCTGTGAACTTTGCCAGTTTTCACAGGAGGATGAGGCCAGTCTTCCCAATGCAGTGCTACACACATTAATGGAGAGTATGCCTCACAGATTGGCAGCCATCTTGCAAGCAAGGGAAGGCCATACGGGTTATTAACTGTTTAGGTGTACGTGAACTTTACATACATTTATTATTAAACTGTTGTAATTTAGTATCACTCAGAAGATCTTTACACAGATTTTTCTGTATGGAAACATAGCTAGTACTGTATTGCTCAAGAAATTGTACTCTTTTATGTGACCATTTTGCAGCCAGATTTTAAACTTTCCACAAAATTGCTTGTAACCAACATTTTGACCAACAGTGCTCATCACTTGGGACTCAGAAGGTAGTCTAAAAATTGTTTATTGGTTTGTTCAATTTGTTGAAAACAGTTGCGTCCTGCTGCAGAGACCAGAAAACTAAAGTTGTGGGTGATTTTACACTTTCCTGATGGTAAAGTAAAAGGCAGAAGGTAGTCGTCTCAGTGACAATAGTCTGTCTGCCTCTTTAAAACTGATCTAAGCTAAAAGGGTCAAAACCTTCCAGCAATTTGGAAAACAACTGACACAACATTTTGACATTTTGACATCCTCAGGATTGAAAGATTAAAGTGTTGAGGCTTCACTTTATCCACAGCCATAGGCACTTTATACCGGCGGCTTCATTTACATATTAATTGATAGATGTTAAAGGAATCCAGAGCCATTTATCTCAAAAGAGGTGTGCCATTTTGATGAGCAAGACCCTTACACTTTTGAACGTTTCCTGGCAATGTTTAATAATGTGGAGTTCCATCCAGTCAGCAGAGTTTTGGATTCTTCAGGCACTTAAAGTCAAAATGTTTTTCAGATAGCACGCCGCAATGGGTCATGTGTTTAAAACAGCGGCAACATGTTCTGACGCTCATAACAAACCCTTCTCCTCATAAGTCTCCAAGAGGTCAGCAACCTTTTACCTTTTGAACGGGGTCTCGATGTGGACAGGTTAAGGTGCGAGGTGGCTTCCAGCAAGGCGCTCGTAGGGGTTTGGTGTTTTTAACTTTATCAGAAAGCTCCAGCAGCAGAAAGGAGCACAGGCCTCCCCAGTCGACGCGTCCCTCTTCCTTCACGGCGTCGATGTCCAGAAGAAGGCCGCGGTGGTCCTGAGTGACAACCACACTGTCGAACAGGAGGCCATATTCCTCCTTGGACCCACGGCCGACGGTTGACCAAGCCAGATAGATGAATTCGGTTCTGGACAGGGAACGAGATACACCTGAGGAGTCCTGCATCAAGATCAATGGGATCATGAGACATTGTACGATGTCAGCAGACAGGTGAACATGGCCTTTTAGGTCTGGTTCTATGTGGCATGGGTAAAATAAAAGATATCACCTGATTAACACAACATTAACACTGACAGGTGAAGTGAATGACGTTGATCATCTTGCTGAAATGTTAAACAACTCTTACAACAGTGGCCTCCTCCAGGAAGACAACGATATTTGCAACACTTAACAACTCAAGGACTACTGGAGGAACCTGACAAAGAGCCTGCAGTGATGACCAGACCTCCAAACTCCCCAAGTCCCAGTTTGATTGAGCACTTGTGTCAGAACAACCCTGATCCACGAGTCCCACCCTGCAACCCACAGGACCCAAAGGATCTGCTGCCAATGTCCCAGTGCCAGACATCAAAGGAACACAAGGGGACCTACACAATACGACTGTGGTTTTAATGTTGTGAATGATTGATGTCTTCTTTTAGCGTTTCCCGTGTAAATTAAAGGTGCCATAATGTGAGGCTTTTAAAAAAACTGACAAAAATAAATTAAAGACTCACAAGGAAAAGGCTCTGCAACTTTCCATAGTCCTCGGTGTTCATCCTGCTTTCAAGCTGTGCCACTTCCATCCTCGTTCCCATGGTTACAGCTCAGACCTGTCAGTCAATCACCGATATACCAGGAGAGGTCAGAGAGGTAAAGTGTGTGTGCGCAGGTTTGTGCAGAAGACTCGGTCAAATAATAGATTGGCCGCGTTTCTAGGTGCTACATGGCGAAACAAGATGTTCCCAGCTCGAGTAATCCCTTAGAAACCCTCCATATCTATTTCACAGTGGGCTCTCATGTCATCATAATCATGCAGCAGGGTCACAACAGCAGACTTTTTTCCCTCTTTGTTGGCTCTTTTCACTCTATCCAAACATGTCCGCGTTGAATAGTGTGCAAAGGTCTTTCATTTTCAGCAGAAATCCCCCGCGGCTCGATGGATTTCCAAGGTGGGTGAATAGGTCCCCAAATTATGTCTCCGAAATGGCTGGCGAAGGCGGCAGGTTGCCAAAGCATGTCAAGTCTGGGTTATGTCAGTCAGACAGATTTCAACCGTAATTAATTGCACGAAGAAAAGGCAGGATTTGTTAAATTAGCCTGGGCTGGAATTAAAAGCACATTTCAGGTCTGGGAGGGAAATGTGAGATGATGAGCTTTCTTTTTCACATTCTACAAAACACTACAAAGAACATTGGAGGACAGCAAGCAGTCTGAATTTCATTTTTAGCCTGACATGAGTGTTTATGCAACAAATTCATTGGATGTGGCATCAAACTGAACTGAGACTTAGATGACAGGGTGTGGAATGAAAGCAAAAATCAATGCTTCGCTACGGCTATTATCTTCTTTTTCTAACTGTGATTAAGTGCACTGTGATCTTGACGTGATAGTTGAGCCACCTTTCATTTAAGACTTCTGACAAGTAGTAGGCTGCAACACTTCTGTTTATGCAACTGTAATAAATGAAAAGAATGGCGGCACTCTGGGGACAGTTTGTTCATGTTTTGTTTACAAGCGCGATAACTTTTAATCAACCACATCCTGACTTGTTTTGTAGCAAGCTGCTGGCATCAGTTTTGTATGTGACTACACAGGAGCCGCTCTGTAAAGTCTTAACATGAAAGCAGCACGTTTTGAGCTGATGCACCGTCCATATTTCTAGTTGGATAGAGGTAAAACTTCTTCTCAATGCTCTTTCAGTCTTTAAAGAAAAACACAAGGTTGCCTCTCTTCTTCCTAGATGGCCACTTCAGGTCCAGTCAATTCTCTCTAAACTGTCACTGCAGTGTTTCTATCTGGGATTTATTAGAGCTGCAGTCAAACTGTCCAAAAAGACATCTTAGCTCCAGGCTGTAACTGCATAATGACAGGCTCTTGGCCTAGAAGCGTACACACACACACACTTCAATCAAGCTGCTTTTTAATCATTAAAGTCCAAATAGTGGAGCTGAGCACAGCTTCTCACTTAATAACAAATTCAAACTTACCAAGACGGCCAATTTTATCCTCTCAGTCCACAATGGGTGTCCACAGTAAACTGTCCCAGAGTCCCCCTGCTCTGAGGTGTTGAAACACCAGTTTTAAATGTATGACATTTCAAACAAATCCTCAGCCTCTGGTCAGTCTGCCTCGGCCTTGGCTGGGTCTCGTCCGTAGGAGATTACGCCGATTCCAGCCCAAGCTTTGTGTCGACGTTTGTCTAAGCCAGTCTGAGAGGCAATCAACATTAACAGTCCTGGCTGCAGCACATCACACCCACTGAGAGTTAACTAACTGCCCCCAGTAGCCCAGACAGTAGCAGAGGCCACACACACACACACACACACAATCCCTTTCTTTTATTATCCTTCACTCTTAAAGACTCGGGCTAAGTTTCCTGGCAACCACGTAGTCAAAAAGAGTTGTGTTTGTGAGTCCAGGCCCTATTGTCAGTATGTACTATAACGTGTGTGTGTGTGTGTTACTTCTACTCACAGATAAGAACATAATCTGTGTGAGGTACAATAACTCCCCCTATGCAACCTGCACACAGAAAGAGCAACACAATACACAAGAACATTAGTATTCCACTGCCACTCATAAAAGTGTTCATGCATTAAAACTAAAAAAAAACAACTGATGTGAACCCGAACCTGATAAAATACACACTGTAGGAGCTTTACAGCGCCAATCAAATGCCTCTGAGAGGACACGCTGTGGGTCACTCACGGCTGTACACGGACACACACCACAAAAGAGAACAAAAGTCTCTCAGGGATTTGTTAAACTCAAACAAATAGATTGCCAGCATGACTGCAAAGCACGAATACACACAAAAAACTATACGTCCAACATAGATATTATCGCCGTCCTTCCTCCCTGCTGCTTCAGTGGCCATGACCAATCCCTGTGTGTGACTTAATGGTCTGGAATAACTTGAATTAGCTGATTACGGCGCTCGTCAACAGTGACAGGATCGGAAAATTAGGTCTCAGCAATTTCAATAATAAAGCACAATTGGATTACAGTGGTGCATGTAGGAGCCAGTACAGAGCCCAAAATAGCCCACCACAAATCCACCATGGAAAATCCACTATTATACAGGGAGAAGAATGAAGTTGCTGGAATGGGGAAAAAATTGGTACGGATCTTAGTGCTGGGAGGAAAGAGGTGCAGTCGAAGAAAAGAGAAAGCAAGGGCAACTGAGCGGAAATGAAGCACTTTCATACAACAATGCCAATGTGAGGGGAGAGACCCACTTTTGAAAAGTCTTTCTCACATGTCAGAACTCTTTAATTTGCAATAAAAAGAAAAATGTTTTCACTTTTCACGACTCTTTATATAAAAAAAGAGTTCTCAAGGAATTCCAGCTCCTGTTATTTTATTTACATTTGGTTGAAAATTTAAAATGGGGGAAAAAAATTACAATCAAAGCACGACAAAGATGAACAGAAGACAGAAAGAGAAATGATACATTCATAATCAGATACATTTTTGTAAACATAGTAAAAGTTAAATCATTTCAATTTGGCTGCCTTGAATTCTTTGAAATCTGTGGCTTCGCTGTCCAAGTTCGAAATCCAATAATAAAACGACAATGAAAGTGTTTTAAGACTTGTAGTATATATCCTGTTTACCCAGCAGTGCTTCCCAACCACTGACTCATCACAGGTAGACATTATTTCCAAGACAAGGTTCGAAACTACTGACATACAGTGAAAATCACTACGTACACTCATCCCAAATCATTTTTGTATCAGCTCGTAAACTTAACATTTTACTTCTTTCATTACCTCCTGTCATAAAGAGTCATGTTCTTTTATATAGCTGAGGGTCTAACCTTAGGACTTGACATAAATCTCTGTAACTGAAGTCAAAAGAAAGACAGCAGAGCTGGTGAGTTACTGCCTCCCTCACCGCTGGTTATGATGCACCAGGGTGAAGCAGTGTAGCCTCGAACAGTACAGGAAAGAGACAGCAGACACTGTCTACATTTATAATTCCGAAAAGTTATTTTTTTCCAGACCTTGATTCTCTGAGACGATTTGAACACATCAGATTTACGTTGTTCCAACTTTTCAAATATGACACTTTGTTGACTCCCTGAAGACTTTTCCGGGTTCTGGACTCTTGATCAGACAAAATCAGACATTTGAGGCGGACACCTTCGTCGGTTTTGAACATTTAACAACAACAAAATGAAAATATTTGGCAAATTCATCAATAATGAAAAGATTTGTTAGTTCCACGACTGCCACAAATAAAACTTTTTTCGCTACTGCAAAACTTTCGAGGACCTGGGAAATAATCGCATTTTCCCTACACTTTTCTAGACCTGAACAGAGACAGACTATATAAAAGAACAAAGAAACATTGACTTAAAAATCTGATAAAAGAACAACATAAAAGGGAGTTAAAAAGCCCTGGTAATTACTGTCAAACTGAATTGCTTTGAAATTTAAACTACCTGATCTCCCCTCGAAGCCACAGAATTATAAATTATTACAGCCCGAAATAATAAAACGTCTTTGCAAATCAGAAAGCCTCATATCAACTGTTCTCTAATCAAAACGTGTGTGAGCGTGTGAGTGTGTGAGTCTTCTCGGGCTGCTACACCACAGTCTTGAAGGCCTGCAGTATCATGTTGGTTTGGTGGGTGAGCTGGTTGGCGCTGACAAACACATTTATCACTCTGGAAACAACCGTGACAGAGACACAAGGACACACGTGTCAATCATACAGCAAAGAAACCATGGCAACAATATTAGGATTGATCCAGGAAACACTTTGATCTGGCTGGAATGGAGAATGTCAAGCTTCAGAGAATACAAGCCAGCATGAATCCACAGGAAATGGGTCAAGGGAATTATTCAGCAATGGTGGATTTGATGGAAGTGGGCCTATGATCAAACAACCACCATTTACATGCTGGTGACAGTGTGTGTGTGTGTGTGTCTGCATATGCAAGCGTGCTGGTGTGTGAGTGCACGACTATTAAACAAGGTTGTAGATGTGTGTGAAGAAAATGTTGAATAATAGAGGTCGGGTGAGACGGCAAAAAAGGAAATTAAAAACTGGCTAAAACAGAGAATAAACTAGAAGCAGTGTCATACTTTCCATCTTTGAAGAAGGTTTTCAGAGTGTCGCTGAAGCTCTTGGAGTATTTCACAAACTCTTTCTTCTGCTGTTCCAGTGCCTAACCAATAAATACAGACAGCCTTTCAGCTCCACTTATTTCACAGCAACTGCATTTGTGTGTAGGCATTTTTTTTCTCCCCCATCCTAATGTAACTACTTACCCGTCTGTTCCGATACTGGTATTTCCTGAAGATAGTATTAACTGTGTCTAGCAGCTCCTTGATGGCGCTGGCGATGTCTCTGTGGATGACACGCACAAGTGAGTGTATGCTTAAAAAAAAAACAAACAATATCTCAAGATCTGTCTGTTTATATCAGGCAGTGATACCCTGAAACTACAGTCCTTTGATCCGGCTCCGTGTCTCCCTTTCTTCCCCCCCCGTTCTCACAAACAGGCTTTCACCTTCAACTTTTTCTCCCCTTGCATGCACTTGAAATCTGCCGTTTCATAACTTTAATTTCTTAGCATTCCCTTTGAATTGATTTTATTTCTAAGCCCTCCGCTGGGTAAGTAACTTAAGCAGTGACTCACTAAGAGTATTGAATTCGATCAAAATAATGGCAAAGTGGGCCAAGAAGATGAAACATCTCTCACTTCTCCCTATAGTGTGTGTGTGTGTGCAGTGCAGTGGACAGGGATATGAAAAGGCACACAGGGATCTTAGAGTTTTTCCCTCTCAACTCCACATATATTCGACATTCCAAGAAATGCTACGAAAGCATACCAACATCAGCATCTGTGCATGTTTGTGCTGCGTGTTTTAACGGCTTGATTTCCAACCTTGGTTCATGACGCCTTAAAGAATGAAAGCTCCTCAGTGGCAACTTTTGCTCTTTCGTGTGTCCAAAAGGTTGTTTTGTTTCCCTGCTGTCACTAAAACCGGATTGTTTCCACTTCCCTCAGTGCCTAGCAACTATTAACAACACAGGACACGAAATGATCCACACTACAAATTAAGTCTACTTCGTGGTGTCTTCGTCGTCCCCCCTGCACGGATGGATGTGGACTTTGAAAGCAGACAACAGACTAGCTTGTGGTTCTATTCATTCTACAATATAGGTACATGTCGATCTGGTGCACAGATGGTCGCCTCGCCCCACATATCGAACACAAAAAAACACACACAGGGCTCCTTTGGGTGTTTCTGACAGGCAGGCTGTGCCTTCCGCTTCTTACAGGTTATTGCAGGTAGTTACAGACATAGCACCACCTCACCTATTCCTGAGGTGTGCCTAGCAAACGACCTCACCAATGGTCACCGTTGATGGAAAACATGGACAAATTAAATTGCCTCCAAAGTCCAGCAGCTACTACTTCAGTCACAACTTTCTTAGCGATGAATCATAAAGGCGTGGATAAGGATAACAGAGAATCTCCTTGCACGATCTTTTCTTGTGGCAAGCATTCGTTTTGAGCGCTGGCACATGTGCAGTCCCACACAGGCCCTTGCCAACTGAGGTAAAAGACGAAATTTACAACACACAAACCCTTGCGGACACAAAGCAACATAAACTGGCCTTAAGAGAGAAGAAAGAAGCTCCTGGTTTGTTTTCTGGGTGCTTGCTGTTAGCACTAGCTACACAGCTCCTGCTAACAGCCTGGCTTCTGCACAAAGCAACCAACAACCGTAAGAATCCCAAATTAGAGTAAAACACCTGATCTAAATCACCCAGCTTTATTAATGAGAAAAAAGGTTTTGTCAATTGCCAATTTAGTCGAAAAAAATGGCAACTGAATGTCAGTCTTTCAACCCTCTCAAGTCCTCCATTGAGTAAATGTGCATCTGAGGTTCACCCTCAGTTTCCATCACCTCCTTTACCTTCTTCTGCTCTTTTTCCTTAGCCAGGAAGAGTTTCGTGTGCAACAAATCCAGCTTTAATTTTCCTGGGAGATTTCAGACCCAGCGGAAGCCAGAATTGCATTGTTACACCGAGGCGTATAGATCACCAGCCTAAACGCTAATGGTGTCATTATTCTATAGCCATTACACTACTACTATCCACACTTACTTAATAATGATGAGTTAAAGCAGGAAATGTTGTCTGTTGCCACCTGAAGTGCCATCATTTTGTCACACATATCGCCCCAAATGGCACAAATGAACTCCCATGTTCGAGGCGTCTTACCTGATTTCACTCTAAAGTGTAACTTTTCTATTCTATTTGAGAAAAATCCAATTGAGCAGCTGGAAAAAAGCACTTAAAAATCAATGGAATGTCAAACACCCTCTTGATGTATACGATTCAAAATTCATTTGAGCACAATTATTAACAGCGGCGAGTCTTTCTTTGGCTGTTTTGCTCTCAACTCGTGTCTGTCTATCGACTTTGCATTTAATTTCACCTCATCCAGTATTCACCTCACAAAACAATCCTTTATTAATTACTGAGTTTTTGTTTTTTGTTTGTTTTGCTTTTTTAAATGCAATAATGGTCCCGATCAATAAGACACACACTGTAACAAAGCTTTAGTCTTTGTACCAAACAAAAAAAAAAAGATTTGAATCAGCTAATGATTAAAGTAATGATTGGTTAAAGTCCTCGAGGCACTTTTCCGGGAGCGTATTCAACTAATACAAGAAGTTTGATTGAAACTTTTATGCAGAGTTTAACCTGACTCATACTGCACACACACTCCACACACTGAGCTCTCTTACTTGATGGTCTGTAGCAAGCCTACTCTGTCATTGATCTCATCTGGTATGGTGCTGAGGATGTGTTTCAGAGCTCGGGCCCTCTCGTTCAGCTCCTGGAACTCTGGCTCTCGCCTGTCAATCATGAACTCTAAAAAACACAGAGAGGAAGAGACAAATACAGACCTCAAACTCTCTCAGTGATGGGAACGTCAACACGCTCGCAAATAGCTACAGGAGACGCTGAAAGTACAAGTTAGTATTAGTGGCGCGTGTAAAAACACATCCACAGTGCAAATGTATAAAATGAACACAGGGTCAAGTATAAGTGTGTCAGAATGTGTGTTTACATATTGACAGCGTTGAGTTTGTTATGTAAAGGCAGGATTAAGGTAGAACTTGGGGTTTGCCATGCAGGAGGTACATTTAAAATTCATCCAAAATGTGTGTGCGCGTGTATAAGTGTGTGAATTCATTACTACCATCAATCACTGTACTCAGCACAGGGAATTCAATTACAGACAGAAACGAGGGAACGTTTGAGAACAGGAACAGGAGCAGGGGTTGATTTGTGGGGAAACAGCTCCTCCAAGTGGATAATCAGGCCAATGTAACATGGGCTGGAGCATCACAGAAAGCCTGTGAAGGCAGGTTGGTAATGATCCAGCGTACTCAAATGTCCTAAAGCAGCCTGTTGCACCTTTGCATATTAAAAGCGCCTTGTGATGTTGTAATTTGCGTTTCTTATCAGTGACCTACTATAAATCTAAAGCTATCACTATCATATGGTTGCCCTGTGTGACATATCGTATTCAATTTTTACTTTGCATGTACCATTACTAAGCATCCTACCTTCCACATCATCTGCAGCCATGCGGAGCAGAGACTCACAATAGTTGATTTTTAGGTTCTTCTTCTCCACTATTTTCAAGACAATGTCCTGGGTCAGACCCGGATTCTCCTTCTCCGCCTTGAGAGACACAAACATGCAGCTGCTCTGAGGACTCGCAGTCAGCCTTGGTGCTCTTGTGACAACAATACTTCAAAGTTACAGATCACTGAGTGGCTTGTCCAGATGATTTAAAAAGTAAAAGTACAGGCAGCGGTATTACAAGAAAGATTAAATGTAAACAAACTAACAAAATAACTTTACCTTTATAAAGGCTGCTCTCAAGGTCTGGGCTGCTGATGGATCGACTTTCTTCAGCTGAAAGTTTTAACACACAGACACACAAACATAAGCAGGTAGCACACACACAAACAGCTTAGCTGTTATCATGGCGTTTCGTCTGGCCTGAAATGTAATTCTGCAAAAAGTACACAGGAGCTGAAGATCCCACCATATCAAAGAAGGACATTGTGGTATTGTATTGTGAAAAGCTGTGTTAGGGCTGTTCATCTGTAATCTCCTTGTAAACTTCAGGGGAGCTGAAGTCCTTTCAGTTCCTCTGAGCTGATATGTTGGTATTAGAGAGCTCATCAAGAGTTCAACTTCAGATTTCTGCTCGTCAGTTTGCACCGTGATACGCAGCATCTTTTAAAGCCCCTCTTCATTCACTGATCAAACTTCTAAAAACTCATCTGTGTGTATCAAAGTTACGCATTTAGAAGTTTTTTTCATGAAAATAATCCCTCCCTGCCTTGAAATGGCTTAGATATCCCTCTAGACTGTTGCTTCCTTTAGAATGTACAGATCTATGAAGTACCTGCCTGTATCTTCTCCCCGTCTCCCCACCACTCACTGCAGCTTGAGCACACCAGCTCACTTACGCCTGTGCTGAAACGCCGTAAAATTACTCTAAGCTACACAGTGAAAAGCTGTAATACTGGAGTAATTCAGCCATGAGGCATTCATTTTAATTAAACTGGAAAAAGATTCCAAACAGGAACACTGAAACAGAGAAGTCTGCATGTAAATAAGACCAGCTCCTTTAGTTTGCTACGTATGAAACCTGAATCTATGTTTCTGAGGCTGTCATGATTAGGACACTGCAGTCCCCCCCATAAGGACATTTTAACAGCTTGATTTTCAATGGAAGAGGATCCCTTAGTACAAATAGCTGGAAAACAGATGTGACGTGATGACATTCGGTGTGAGACTATTGATTTGCTACATACATTTCTGTACGTTTACAATATTCGGATACGTACCATTTGCATTTAAAGGACTTTTTTCCCTACTTTTTCCAGGCCCGAGTGACCAAAAAATGAGAATAAAAGAATTCAGTCTGCTGAAATTCAACTGTAAGTAGTAAAATAAGAATAAAAACACAAGCAGCTCACTATATGCGCAAAACTCTCATCACCTGCAAGCACATGGTAGTCGACTGCACCATAAACCTTTTGAACTTCTTCTAAATCCATTTACACTTAACCTCCACCAGCGATAAACACCCATTACCACTTCTACTTCAACAGAATACTGAAAGTCTCCTCTGCATTTTCTCCTCTACATTTCCTTCTTCTTGTTTACTCAGCCTTTTTTTTTATTTATTTAACTTCAACTCCAATTCTGCATTCCTCACCTGGTTAAAGACAGGATACATCACGGAGTAGAGAGCCATAGAGACTACTGAGGCGTTGTCGGCTTCATTCTTCATGTCTTCCATGGTCATCCTTGACCAATCGATGGCCCTTTGTGCGTGTGCTTGTCCACTGATGCCAGTTGCACCACAGTCAATCACTCATGAAGCCTGACAGAATGGGAGCAGACAAGGACCTGAGGAAGAGGAGAGCAAGACAGGTGAACAAGCAGGGAGAGACAGATGGCGGTGGTGGATGTGTGGGGGATTTTAAATAGGAAAACTGCACCAATCAGGATAAATCAACCCTTTTAATTCAGGATATTTAAACGTTCTTCTGTTTAAAAATAGAGGACAGAAAACCTTGTTAGTCTAAGAATAATTTCATTTTCATGGCGCTTCCTCCAGAGCACCGGTTCGTTTTAATTTTCAACCAATTACATGTTATCAAACCCCTTTGTGTACCACTTCCAAGAGAGTCTTTCAGTCACACACATGATTATCACATAACAGCCACATTGCCAGAGAGTGTGCACTTTACTTGCTCCACTGGGTGCAGTGGTGGCAGAACAGGCATGAGTCATACCTGAAGGAGGAACACCCTCTGCAATAAAAACATCAGTGTGATAAATATAGAACCTTGGCGTATATGTTTGGGTTTCTGCCGCCTCAGTGTTGTCATACAGACGCAGTGAATCCTGGTGGTTAAATTAGATAAACTATCCTGCATATCCTCTTTCACTGTGTTTAGTCTCTTTTCATACACACCTGTATCAAACACCTCCCAGACCAGTTCTTCCTCAGCCATTGTTTACCGTGTTACAGCTCTACACCGCCTAATATGGCTTCATTCTTCATTCTGCTCATCACACCACCGGTCATTTACTGCAGGGCAGGGTCACTCGCTTTACATGCCAGCTCTAGCCATGTGTGCGTCTTCTTAAGATTACAGCGAGCCACCATGTCCTCTGATAAGACGATGACTTTATACTCCTGTTCAACCATAACTGAGAGGGCTCTAAAGTTTATTACATGCCTTATGTTGCCCTTTGATACCCACTATTAGATAAATGTTAAGATTTTACACGGGTCCATCGTGGGAAAGTTTCGACCTGACGAGGATGTCTGCAACAGCTACCATTAGAAAACAGGCATTACTACGGCCCTTATAGTTGCTCAACATTAAACATAAGGCAAAAATGGAAACACCTGAATCAAGAACACCATTTAGAATTATTACGCTGTCCTTTTTGTTCATTAGAAGAAACAAAAACATACTTTAATCCAGCAGAATTGTAAGAAATTTGCCTAGTTGTGGAGGCTGTTTTCTTTTAAGATAGTGTTCTCTCCCTCTTTCACCACCTAGAAGCATGATGGAAAACACCCCTTAGATCCATGGTGTTTCCTGGCAAACCAAATCAAAGACGCTAGAGGTCAAATTCCTAGAATTGCTCTTCGGTTTAACAGAGTTTCAACACTGTTTTCCTTGAACTAAATCTACATCAACAAAGTAAACTAAGATAAATACATATTTTCTTGGTATTTCAAGAATAGTCCCATTGCAGACAAAACTGAAACTATCACCAATGGTCAGGTTTTGAGTAAGGAACAATATGTAATAAGCGCATAAAGTCAATTAGCATGATCTTTGTCAACTATCAAAACTAGAGCCCAACCAATGCATCAGCTGACCGACATTACTAGGCAATATTGGCCTTATTGGTGTCGGCCAACGTTGGACAAGACACACAAAACCTTTCTTTTACAGAATATAATAAAGAAAAGGATGCTTTGGGTAATTTAGAAATGGTATCATCACATAGTTGTCCGACAGAGCTGCTCCTACTCCAGTGTTTGCAGCACATGTAGTAGAGTCGAGCAGACAGCGTTTAAGTGTCAAGCTTTGTCTTCATAGTGTGACACTGATTGAATTGTGAAATACATAGGCAGAAAACAGCAACAACAAAAAATAACCCTATCATTTTCCCTTTCCAGTTTAACTCTATAACTTATATTGATGCAAATAAATCAGAAATTCGTCCCCCAAAAATCCAGTACTGGTCTAATCAAAACAGAAGAATTCAATTAAAGGCTGGACAGGTTGAGGTTTGGCTCAAATATTAATCAAAATTATATCAAAATTGCAATATGGCCAAGTGCAATCTCCAAATTACAGGAACTGCATTTGTTGATAGAGGCAATATTTCTAATTTTATTTTCAGTGGTAAATAAATGAAGAAAGTCAGCACTAAAATTGTGACTCATATTGCAATATATGTCAAAAATAATAGTGATTTTTAAACTTTTATTTTGGCATACCAATTAGGGTTATGTCACCTTTAAAAGATCAGTGAATCAACCAACATTCATAGGTAGAATAAAGTGTAAGAGACTGGAAACTGGATTATTGATAGTGTCTAGCAATGCATCTGTCTACAAACAGTAAAGGTGGCAAACACAAGTGCAACAAATAGTCATAACGTTTGCATAACTTAATGGCACACCTAAATAGCAGAGAAATGTGCCTCATGACAAATGCATGTCTGCCAAGACACTTGTGAGTCATCTGTGTGGATCCCTGCAGTCCTTCCTGAACCGAGCAGACTGGTAAAAGTTTAAAAACACAGAGCAGATTTAAATGCAAATGGTTCACAATCACAACCACAGTTTTGCATGTCTGATCCACTTCCAAGAAGCTGATTTTGAAGCCACCAGGGCACTTTGACTGTTGCCCTTTTTATCAACACACAGCACATTACACTGAACAGGTTGTGGCCATAACTAACTGCAATAGTCTCAGGTTGAACATCATTGTGTTGCTGATATAGAACCACATTATCCAGCCTCCCTCTGAGATGGTATGATCCATATTGTGGCAGTTACTGAGGTCACACAGGTACTTTCACAAAATGGTCCCCTAATAAACACAGCAAGCCCTGTGGCAGTTAGCAGGCAGCTGACAGTGATGAGAGGTGATGGAGACACCAAAAACAAGTCGGTAACTACATGAAATATCACGTCGAGAGGGCTGAAGGTTAAAACAGCACCTTACCTGCCGTGAGACAGCTGCAGACGAGGAGAAGAAAGGCGGTGCAACGATGGCAAGGAGGTGGATAAAAGGAGAACAATAAGTTACCTCTGTAGGTGACGTGCTAACATGAGATTAGCAGCTTAGAGCAGGTGAGCGACTCCATTCTTAGCTAAACTGTTAGCTTCGCCGCTAGCTAATTTTTCTGGTGACAAAGCAGCGCCGAAGTGGAGATAAAACAACACGCAGACAGATGCTGCCGCTGTTTGCCCTCTTGTTGTGGTTTGTGTCTCATTCAGGAAGTTTTCAGCCTGACAAAACTGTAGCCGAGAGCCGGAGAGGGCGGTGCTGAAAGCTGCCCCGACGAGAGGCTATTTGTAGTTTTTTTGATGAGTCTCCCTAATGTGCTGTAATAGTAACAGCCGCCGGAAAAGACTACAAATCCCGAAAAGGTACATGTTAACCCGTTCGACGTTTACTTTATATGACAGAGCCGAGTACGAGCATTTTAGCATTATTCCACTTTAACAAAGAACACAATGTAGAGCTATATTAACTTTTATAAACATGTTACGGTTAAAATAATGACAAATAATAAAAAGTTGTTAATCAGAAGCGCGAAATTAGATGTTACCAATGTAGGTCAAGATAATTCTCTACCAAGTCCAAGTACAGAATATAACCTGTGGTAGAGAGTATTCACATTCAAGTACGTATAAAACGTTTGCTAAAAAAAACAAACTATGCTAACAGTCCAATTTCAGGCCCATTGTGAAGCAGAAAAGTGTAGAAACTGAGGCTACAGGCCTGTCTCAAATCTTCTATTGATAAGTTAAATTATTGAAAAGTAGCTGACAATCAATTCCACAGCCTTTTTAAGCTTTCAATCAGGTTTCTGCTCATATCATAGCTCTGAAACTGCTCTAATAAAGATTTCAAAGACAGTTGCGTGAATAATGATTGATAGAGTCTAACAGTCCATCCATCCATGATCTATACACCACTTAATCCTCTATAGGGGAGTGTAACAACCGTGGTGCTATTAGATTTTAGTGCAGTATTTAACACTGTGGTTAATGAGCTACTCCTAAATAGAATGGAAATTTAGCTCAGGCTCTCAGGATTGGTCCTTGCGTAGCTCAGATCACTAGAAGACATGGTATTGGTAACTATGATTCCTAAAGAACCCCAGTCATGCATGGAGTCCCACAAGGATCAGTTCTCGGGCCTCCTGCTCAATCTGTAAATGCTTCCCCTTTATCAAAGTTTCCAAGAGTTTACAGTTGCTTGTCCAGATCTATCTGGCACTCTCACTGAATGACCACGGTCGTATAGACTTGCTTTTTCTTGAGTTCGTGAGCAGTTGGGTGCAATAAAATAAAATAAAATAATAAAAACTGTACGTGGCAATAAAGAAGGCTTACTGGCACTGAGAGCTTATCTTAAGTCCATCTCAGGAATTTTGGTGTAATCATTGATGAGGATCTAAATTCGGCTGTCACATGAAAGCTGTAACTTAATCCTTTGGTACTGTTAAAAATTAACATGGCCAAACTGAAATTTAGAGGTTTAGCAAAATGTATTCATGCTTTCATTACTAATACTGTAACACACTCCTTACTGACCTCTCTAATAGGACCGTTTGCAGCTCATGCAACGCACCAAGAAGAGAGAACACCTGATTTTTAGATCCTTGCACTAGTTCCCAGTTAAATAAAGAACAGAACTGAAGACCAGATTTATTGTGTCCAAGTCTCTGAATGACCTGGGCCCAAACTAGACTGGAGAAGCCTGGTATCAATCAGATCTGTGAGGAACTGGTCTGTTAGTGGTGTCCAGAGTTCAGATCATTTAACCTGTTGCCCTTGTTTAAATGCTGGTGTTTATTTGTGTGAGTAAAAAGTAAAAAATACTCTAGTCAAATTCCTTGTATGTGTTAAAATATTTCAACAATGAAGCTGAATCTGATTCTGATGCTCCCCTTGAAACTTGCATTTGCCCTAAATGTCGCCATTTTAAAAAGCAAGCTGATGACAGCTCCTTTTCCACTGTTTTTAAATTAATTCTGTTGTATTTCATTAAGTCTGGTCTAAACTGCTAGTGTTTTTTTTATTAATCTTGTCTGCACTTTTATTCATTTAATTTATTTTTTTCTATTAAATGCCTGTTCTATTTTTTAAATGCCTTTATTTTTTATAATCAGTTTTAATGGTTCTATTAAAAAATTATGGTCACTTTATTCAACTTTTCTGTACTTTTTAAAAATTAATTTATTTAGTTGAATTAATTAAATTTTCCTCCGCTGTATTGCCTTTGGCTATATATTACAGGTGATATTTGAACAATAATAATAATAATTATACTACTACTACTACTACTACTACTACTACTACTAATAATAATAATAATAATAATAATAATAATAATAATAATAATAATAATAATTTCTTGCTCGAATAAAATTAGTATTTGCCAGCAAAACTCAAACTTTAAGTGGCTAATGAACCAAAAAAATTAATGGTTTAACTCAACTTCATTGGCCACATCAGCAAAGAGGGAAGCGACGAGGAGAGACTTATTCCGCTTTACGTCTTTACTCTTTGGCCGACGTTCATTGGACCAATGGGCGCCGAGGGGGCGGGGCCTGCTGCAGATGAACAGGCAGTGAGCTGCGGAGGAGAGCAGCAGTGAGAGACCCGCACTTATCCATCCATCCATCCATCCGCACCGTGCGCCCTGTATCGGTAAGAGCCGTTTTCTGCAATAACCTACAGCTGCTTCAGTCACTACGCCTGTGCTGATGTATTCTGATTAATATGACAGGATGACAGACCTCAAGTGTTTTCCAAGACGGGGGGAGAATATTCTGAGTTTTATTCCGTAGAATTACTTTTTATTATGGTGTAGGAATGTGTGAGGTGTAATAGGGGCATTTAATGGAGTAGTGTGGAGGGATTATGATGCCGTAATCAACATGTGTGGGCTTTTAATCAAAGGGGGGCGAGTGGAGACGCACATTGGAGCCAAACATATTTCTTCAAGCCCATTGATTAAACCGTGTGTTCACCACCCAAAGGCTGTTTAATATGATTTTTTTCCCTCGGTGGTCTACGATGGCAGGGCTTTTTTTTTAAATATTATTTTTCCTTGTTGTTGTTGAAGTCATCCTTGATGTGTGGTTCATGTCCTTGAAATCCAGGCAAAGGCGCATTGAGTGAATGTGTGTGAATTAATACGAGGCAGATTGTAGTAGCCTGGTCCTACCTTATCCCCACCCCACAAACACACACACACACCACTTGTTATTCCTTCATGCAGGTCTGTGTATGTGTTGATGGTGGCTGTCTGTTCAAAGCTACACATATTCAGGTATAAAATAATACTGCTGTGTGAGGATAAAAGACTACAAATGGAGGAAAACATATCAAACAGTATCCTAAAGGTTATGAATCTCTATAGCTTGTCTTGTGATTTTTATTAAGCCAAAACGGGGTCAGCCCTAAACATTTCTCACATCTCATTCTCCTAATCCACCTGACATGTGTTTTATAAGACAATGACCTTTTAAATCCTCATTTAGGCCCATAGTTGCACTTCCACGTCCAGGAAAACAGCATCCTTTGGAGTCATAATCTCAATGTATTAATCCCACATGCATCTGAATCAGTAGTTAATCTCTGCTGATAGCCTGCTGTTTACTCCCTGTTCCTGCCTACGAGTGCAAAGCGTGCATGTGTGTGTGTGTGTGCGTGCATGTGTGTGTGTTCTACCTTTTTTTTTCCCACAGACGCTGCATTAATTGCATTTCAATAATTAAATGTCTCTCAAATCATCCTGGCGAAACAGAACGAGCGGGGACAGGAGAAGCAACTGCACGCCGAGCATGAGCTGTGATTGCATGTGCTGCTAACCTCCCAAAAAATCTGTGTGTGTGTGTGTGTGTGCAGGACTGTTGATGTGTTTCTGTCAGCTGCATATTCTGCTGGTTGAGAATAAAAAGGGGGGAAATCTGGAATAGGAGTGCTGCAGTTGTGTATCCTAGATACTGTGCTAGAAGCAAGCCTGTTACATGCTGCAGTATGAACTGGTAGGCAAAAAAAATATGAAGTTTAATCTGTTTTTGTTCTTAAAAATATATATAAACACATATATATATATATTTGCTCAGGGTTATTGAATGTAGTTAAAATGCAGCAGAAGGAAAAGCTGAGCGCGAGAAAAAACTGCTTGTTCATCTTCCAGAAATGCTTCTCACTCACATGAAAAGCAAACTGGAAAAAGACGGGGACAGTTTAAATTAAGCAGCGAATCCACAATGTGTGATTTAAAACGAGGATAAATTCAATTTTAGCAGGTTTTTTTTCCTGCCTTTTTCCCCCCCTCCCTTCCCATTTTAAATAAATTCACACATGCCACCTACACATGCACGGTCCAGCAGTAGGTTTGTGTCCCCCCCCACCCCACCCCCCAGTACACTGTGCTGCAGCAAAGACACAAGGGATTAGTTTATACTTGGCTAGATAGGAGGATGAGAGAGCAGCGGAGAAAATTCAGAGAGAAAGAGGTCAGGTTACAGAGAGGGGAGGAAGGAAAATCCAAAGAATGGAGACGTCTTTTTGAATTAGATGGTGAACGAAATCATATATATAACACACACAATCCGAACAGAACCAGCTGAAACATCACTGAGACACCTCTTAAAAACAGCGTATGTTTGCTTGCAAGCGGTTTAGATTACATGTCCCCTGCAAAACTGCACCCAACATATTTAGAATTTAGTGCACACACATGCACACACGTTTACCCTGGGATCGATCGGGGGATTGATTGGTGACTTTGAGGGGTGGCCTGACTGTGGAGCAGAGAGCGAGAGAGTCCGATAAAATGGTGGAAGTGGTTTGGTAATAGAGTCGAAATGCAAAACGCTCCTTTTTGTTTTCCAGCTGAAAACAAATAAGGTGTTTTCTGTTAAAGTGGGGGTTCTCCCTGTGCAGCAGCGGCCCTCGTGAATACACGTGTGCTATTTTTCCCCTGCTATTACAGTCCGTCTTCCTTCGTGCTCAAACGCCACATCGATCATTCACCTGCCCGTCAGTCTCTGTGTAGTTTTTTTTTTCATAAGGGGCAGTGGTGGTGCAATGGTTAAGTTTTGGGGCTATGGATCGAACCCCAATGCGGCCATTGTTGGGCCCTTGAGCAAGGCCCTTAACCTTTTCTGCTCCAGGGACGCCCTACCTTGGCTGACCCTGCGCTCTGACCCCAACTGGGATATGCGAAAAACAACATTTCACAATGCTGTAAAAATGCACTTGTGACAAATAAGGGCTTCTTCTTTTTACACCTGTTCCGCCCGCCGACCGTCCGCCCTGTGAAGCGTGAAAAAACAATCGCGGTTCAAGTCTGCGAGCGACTCGGACACCCCCATCATCATCATCATCACCCTGTCTCCTCTCTACATCTCAGCCTCCTCATCTGCCTTCTCCCAACCCCACAACATTACCCACATGCATCCCCTCATCCTCCTCCCCACCCCCTCAGGACTAGTTTATAGTAACCTTTCCTGTACTCCAGTGTCTCCCTGGTCTTTAGTCCGTTTGAAAAAAGGCCTCTAGTCTTTTCACTTTTACCACTGACCCCAAATAGAGGGCCGATCCAATTACGGCTCAAAACCTCCCAACTGCGCTCCCACAGCGCCGTAGCTGTTGGTGTATGTGTGTGTCTGTCTGGGGGGTTTTTTTGGAGAAAGAAAAGAAACAGTGTTTAGTGTGCTTTGGCAGAGTGTGGCGAGCAGTCAACCATCTTGCCATGCTACGCAGGGGGGTCGTTAGATATCGCTGGCTCCGAGTCAAAGCTGGTATCTGCACAGAGGCTCAGTCTATTCATCCCTCCTGTCTATTTGTTTGTCTGCTCGTCCTTATTTGCATCTCTGGCGCTAATTTTCCACCAAATGTCTTCCTTGTTGTTGTTGGTTTTCCTGTGTGTGCTCATCCCTCTTCCTCTCAGTCTGTTTAACCGTCTTTATCCCTCTGTGTCTCTGTGTGCGCCTCCCTCCGGGTGTCTCTGTTAGCAGGGATTAATAAAGGGTTGTTAACCTCTGTTTGCCCTCTGTGGAGTGTACAGTGAGCATCTTGGGACTTCGGGCAGGTTCCGTGGCACATTATGTCATTTCCTAACAAGGTGCTGAGCCGAGGATGGGCTGCACAGGTGCTTCAGTCTGCCACGGAGATGGATATAAACTGCAGGGGTGGAAAAGTGCTACTACTAAACACAGAAACAATAGTCTGATAGGCGCTTAAGCGTGGTAAATAGGTGCAATCGGCTTTGCTTTGCTTAACTGCTGCTAAATAATGGTTGCTAATAAAGCATTGCTGCATCCACAGCGAGCATCACGTACCATCAAATGCTGTGCCATCATTGCAGCATTCGCCCGAGATCCAGGTCCGTGTGCTATTAATGAGACCATAAAAGTACAGTTTTAGTTATTCAGTTCAGAGCCTCTTGAGTCCGCTTCTCTCTCCGCCAGCCTCCGTCGGTATTACAGCACATATCTACTGTTGCCTTCTCAATTACAGAAAGAGAAATCTATAACACATTTTCACACTTGATTACGATTTTCCTATGCATGGGGAAATTTAATTTATCGAATTGGCCACTTTGCAAATTAAAAGCTGTAAATGAGCTCAAGTTGTTGGAGAGACAGTTTCTGCTTTGTGTGGCGTTTTTTTTTGGATGCTCAATAAATAAAAAAATAGATTTGACTTCCTTGAACCTGCTGCATCCCAACTAAATAATCTGAAATAATGTGTTTATTAACTGTCTCGTGAATTGTTTATACCCATTAGCTGATAAGGATGGCAGCTAGGCAGTATTTATCTTTTAATTCCTGTATGTAATGCCATATATGCAGCGTTGACAACTGGTCACAGCTATATCCCTGTTGCAAAGATGTTCAGACAAAGCAAAGAAGAAGTGTAAAAAAATTAAATTAAGGATGGTTAAATGCTTCAGTTTCAAAGGCCTGGTATTATTCCTGCTGCTTCACTGTCAATGCTCTGGCATAATTTAATGTTATTAGTAACACCTATTCTTTTACAAGCATGACAAGGCAGAATTCTGCTGCGAAAAAGGTCCAGTGTTGTTGCAGCACTGGAAACACAACCAAGCATCACCGCGAGCCACAACACAGAAACATGCTGGGTCTGCCGATGTATAGATGTCCTGCTTTACTGCTCTTTTCATCTTTATTTGGTGATGGTTTTACATTACATTAATGGAAAAAGTAATTCAACAAAGGCTTATTGGTTATTCATGAGCAGCTTCAAAGACAGGTGATAAAATTGCTTCATTCTTGGCTGACACATAAAACTGGAAAATTCTACGTAAATATAGAAAGAATTAATCACTGCATCATTGAGGGAGCACACATACACACACACATATATATTAACTCAAGTTTAAAAATGCAAAGCTATCAAATCTTTTTACGAGAACTGATTGATAATTATTAAAGCATAACCCTCTGAGCCCCAAGTAGTTTCTGTACATTATCTTTTACGTTTGTCACTGCGGTTTTTAAAAAAAGTCTCTGAATTTTAGCAGCGTGACTGTCTGTCGCAGCTGAGTCACCAGTGGCTTCATAGTTGCGTCGAGGAGCACAGAATTTTTTGTTCTTCACACAATCTGTGCGGCGCAAATGTTTAAGTGAGACGTGTAGAGTAAAGCAGCTTTGATGAAATATCACGATTTTAACCTTTAAGACAGAACTTTGTATCACACATGATTAATTCAGGGACCGTAGGAAAGTTGAAGATGATAAATTGAGTTTTTTTTTTAAAGATAACATTTCTTCAGGCAGGTTTGGGGGTTCAGAGAATGACCTTTTGGCTAGATTTTTAATCATTAATCTGGATTTTGGGGTTTTACCATCCCCAAATTTACGCTGTATTGTCCCATCCGTTACAGTTTACAGCCACACCTTAGGAGTTGATTAATATCGTCTGCTCCAGACAGGTAAATCACATCAGTTTGTACTTAAGCAGTTAACATGATTGTGATGTTCTATGTTTGGCTTAAGCACTATTTTTTTTAATCTAAATGTGCTTCTTGAGATCCATCAGTAGCCTGTCAGACATTTAGCTGCTGTTAGCTGTCTGGGTGCAACAGTAGGTGCAAGTCGGGGGTGTGAGAGGAACAGACAGCTTGATTGATGAATTGGATCCACTTTATTGTGCACTGTAATGGAAGTCCCCACCCGCCACAGGAGTTTAGTGCTTCCTTTCTCCTCTGACTGAAATGGAGTTAAAGGCTCTACCCAGTGGTGGGCTTTACTGCAGCCGCCCTGTGTAAATTTTCTGTTCTGCTCTGAGCTTCCCGAACATCAGTGGGTGAGCAATAGGTGAGAGACAGATGTCTCATCAAACTGGCAGAAGAGAGACAATCAGAAAGAGGGGGGGAGTGATTTAAGACTGACGATGGAGGTCTTATGCAAGTTTAATCATTTTTACTGTGGGTATGCATGTGTGTCCTCGCGTTCTGCTCGAGTCCATGTGAAAAGCGGCACCTCTATTGCAACTCTAAGGAAAAGTTGAAACTCATGAATGATAATCAGACTCCATTATCTCTGTGCTGCAAAGCCCTTTATGAGTTAAACATATTCATGGTGAAATCATGCCAGATTACCCTGCCATTTTAAACAGAGTATCCGTTGCAGAATTTCAACGTTTTTCTGGGCCAGAGATAATCATAGAGATCATTCTCTGTGGTTTATTCCCAGAGGGATGGGCCTTGATAAAATGGGATGTTAGCATTTTTCACAGAATTTGTCAAAGCTTCAGCAGTTTGGAAGTGTGCTGAGAGCCTAAGAGAAGCAGTGTGATGTGATTTGAACTGAAGCCGACTAAGCCTGAGAGGGAGATAGTGTTGGGGGACTGTACTGCAGCTCCTCATTTACAGAGAAAAGAAAAAGAGTTTGCTTTGTTTTTGCAAAATACCCCAGTGCCAGTACGACTTGTGTGTGTCTTGGGAGCGTGTGTGTGTTTTTCTTCTAGACAATGTCAGAGAGTGCATTAAGTGACAGAACTGGAGCTGGTGTGCAGAGTTTGTGCAAACAGAAGGGTTACAGGAGACAGAAAATGCTGAGCAGAGTGAGAAAACAGGAGCGTTTATCTGCCTATATGGAAGACGGAAGATATCTTTTGAGCGCGTCTGTCAGCTTGGCAAAATGAAAAATGTCCATCACTTGCAGTTGCCTTGGCAACCTAGGCTTGGAATTGTATGTGGAAACTTAAAAGTGCATGTGTACCTGTGGATCTGCACCATGAGTGAGGATGCTCATGTTTGATAAATTCCCCTGGCCTCCGAGGCATGCCGTCTCAAGGTGTTGGGTTTAAATGGCAGTAAGGATTAACGTACGTGCTGCGGTTTTGGGTGACGTCACGCTTTAATCGCAGAAATGTCAACTGCCGATCTATTCTGTCTGAGAATTAGGATTACACCGAGAGATTAAAGGCTGCTTTTAAAGGCCAGCGAGTTTAATTGCACGGAATTAATCAAGTTGTCAGGATTAAACTCGTGCAACTTAAACCAGAAGGGATTCTCTGACATATTCGGTTCTTTCCGTCACGAGAGAAACTTTTTATAGCTGGGTGTTGGGTTTCCCCGCTTACCTGGGAGGCATGCTGGGAAACCCACTTGAGTAGATTAGAGCCAAAGTTGGGCTCACAGTCATCAACGGCCAAACTGGCAAAGTGTGGGATCCTCTTGCAGACAGCGTGCCACAGCTCAAAAGGTCAGAATGGTGTCAGTGTTACAAGTAAAAGCCAGCCACCCATGGTGTTATTATCCACTCACACATGCACACTTGCACACAGACACACAGAGGTGCACACACAATTATGCCCCACACTACTTTCCCTGGCTTATCTGCATGGCTGGGTCTTTCCTTACAGAAAACAGGACCGACTGTCTCAGAAAAGTTCAGCTCCCACAGCTCAGAAGGTCAGGAACATTACCTCCATTTACATCTCTGCCAGCCGCCTCCTAGTTTCCCGCAGCCTTTCTTACTCTCTCTGGATTTCTCTCCTTCTCTCTGCGACGTCTGACTCACAGCGTGACATGTGAGAGCAGGTGAACACGTGACCAACAGCGTATTAACTGCAATGCATCACGTTTGTGTTTCCTCAGGTGTCATTGTAGTTTTTAGTATAAGTCTATTTAAGGTTGTGCATCAGTAGTGCAGCAAGGCTGTTGCCAAGGCTTTTAACTACAACTCATGAGCCTGACAAATTGATTTATTTACCTACATTTCTTTATTCAAAGTGTATTCATGCATATCCATTGTCCTACTGGACCCCTTTTACTCTTTTTAAACACAATGAATAAACACATTATAGGGATAAGGCTGGATCTATTCTATACTTTTGTTACTGTCAGCATCTAACAATGTTTATTTCTACTGATGATGTAAAATCTCCACACAAATTAGTCCTATTTTTTGCTGGGCGACTTTGTTTTTGGCAAATGTTGCTCAAGTAGGAGTAAACTGTGAATTTGCTGGGGACTATTTTCAGCTGTGAATTAATATGCATTTGTTGCTCATGGGAGTATTCTAGTAGCTTGACTTTGAATGTGGGTTTTAGACAAAATAAACGTCATATTCATTTTAGTGAAAGAACATGTCACTCAGTGCAGTAGTGATCATTGTTGGATTTTAAATAGAAGAAGAAGAAAGCTTTATTGTCACAAATGCATTTTTACAGCATTGTGAAATTGTTGTTTTTCGCTTGTCCCAGTTGGGATCAGAGCGCAGGGTCAGCCATGGTACGGTGCCTCTGAAGCAGGAAGGGTTAAGGGCCTTGCTCAAAGGCCCAGCAATGGCTGCATTGGGGTTCGATCCTGTGACCTTCTGATCAGTAGCCCAGAGACTTAACTGTTGCGTCACCACTGCCCCTTATGAAGAAAAAGTCCTGTGGTGCAAAGTAATAAGATGAACCAGGCTTCAGCTAAATGGACAACATGTACTGATCAGCCACAACATTATGATCACTGACAGGTGAAGTGAATAACATCGATCATATTGGTACTATGTGCTGTTCTGATGGAAAACCTTGGATTTTGTCATCCATGTTGATGAGACTTAGACACCCAAATAAACATTGTCCCACAGCAAGCACACTCCCTCATGCAAATGGAGTTCCTAAATGTCACTGGCCTACCCCCGCAGGAAAATGCACCCCACCATATGGAAAAAACATCAAACAATCAGGAACATGTTGAGGAACATGACAATGGTCCAACATGTTGATTTGACCTCCAAACTTCCTACACCCCATTGTGATCAAGCATCAACAGGATGCAGTGGAACAAGTTTGATTGACAGAGGCTCCACTGCACAAGCCAGAGCACCCAAAGGATCCAGTGCCAACGTCCTGGTTCCAGACCCCATAGGACACCCTGAGAGGTCCTCTTGTCCATGTCCAATAGTTCAGAGCATTTTTCAGCACATAAGAGGGACCAACACAATATTAGGCAGGTGGTCATAATGTTATGCCCGATCGGTTTATGTTAGTAAGGCCAAGTGAAAATACAGAAGAGAATCAGTCGTATCTGTTAAAGATTGCAGAGGCGATTACGCTCCAAAAGATAATAGTTTGGCTTAAAAATATTTTAAAAATTAATAATGCTGCAGTTTGCATTTATATTTTTGAGTTCTGAATTTGTAATGGCATTATGTTCAGCCAACAAACTACATCAGTTTTTATATTAGTTTTTAATTAGCACTAGATTGGCATCATAAACACAGGCTGTAAACTTAATTATTCTTAAAAAAATAAGTTGTTCCAACTGGTATTTCCACATTATTGAAAATGAATTTTGAAATGTTATGTTATAGATTACCATAATTATGAACACAAGTTTTTAAGTTTATTAATTTAGAAAATTAGGTTGTTCCAGTGCTACGCATATATATAGGGGAGAGGACTTGAAATTCCAAGCTCAAGATGAAGAAAAAGTTAGTCATCAAGCAAATTTCATTCAGTGACTTCAACCTGAATTTAGTTTTAAATCAACTAATTTGGGTTTAAATTACACACAACATAAGTTGATGCGGTTACCAACATTATTATGTCAACCCAACCCATCAAATAATGCTTGCACCTAAAAGGTTTACCTAAATCACGAAACTAATGTTTTTATCTGCTAATCATGCATTTACTTAAGTCATGCATGGGAAAAGGGGCCTTGGGTTAAGAGTGCAGAATTTTTCCAGACAATGCTAAACTCAACAAATTACAGATCTGGTCACGAGATAATCCTTCACATATTTACAAGCTGAAAACTGAATTTCCATTTGCTGACTCAAGCAGGTGCGAGTCAAGCTGGCAGTCTGGTCGGAAAGATGCCTGTCGGACGCAGTTCGTCAGAATACAAATAGATGGAGAGCAAATAAGATGAGATCCTGACTGTCACCAGTGAAGGACGTAAAGTGGAAGTGACATGTGGGGAGTTTGCAAGCGAATGAGGAATCATTATTACAAGCTCATAACGAAGCTGCTATATGGTGTAAATAGAAAGTCACAGATTATGTTTTCTAGTAAGTTTTTATAGAAGTACAGCGTATGTGGTAGATGATAAACAAGAGCATCCATATTCATATTAATGAAGGAACACGTCACTGTGTGCAAGAATGTGAATCCCTGGTGTGTTTTTAGTGGTGTTTGTGCGTCTGTGGTGTAGAGGAATGGGCTAAATCAGGCTTTGAATACACTCGTAACACTGTATAGCAGTCTAAATTCACTGTCGTCTTTCCATAAAAATCATGTAGCAGATCTGAAATCAATGCATCTCCGTCACTAGGTTGAGCCGTTTCGTTCTGGGGACGTAAATGGTTTGTCACATGCCAGAGCAGAACAGAGGGAAGGACAGGACACAACAGGATGGGGCGCTAATTTTCTGGCTGCTGCCCATTGTTAATGTTGTTGACACCACTGTCACCTGCCATCTCACACATACAGCATTAGCCAGCAGATTCCAGCCCTGCATGGGACTGCTAATTGAATCCTTTATACAAGCTATAATAACAGCAGCACAGCAGAGAAACAAAACAAATGTCTATGCGTTATCTCCCCCCTTACCCTCTCTCTCTGTGTACTCAATATCTTTCTCTATCTTTATGCTATATATCATTGACTTCTTTTTCTGTTTGACCAGCGGAAAAACAATGTTGCTTGGCAACAACAGAGATATGGCGCAGTGTGTGTGTATGTTCGATGTCATTTTGGGGAAGGTAAAGAGACGGAGAAGGTAGGGAAAGTAGAGACGTGAGAGGGAGGAGGAGGAGATCGGTGAAGATTGATAAAATATGGATAAGAGGAGGATGAAAAAGAGTGTGATGACATGGAGAGATGACAGGAGGGATGGAGGATGAGGGAGGTAAAGGCCTTTTTCCAAATCAGTCATTCTGTGCAGAAACTCACACAGAAAGGTTTAAACACACACGGAACAAAGCATATTTTGAGGGAAAGAGGCTGATTTAACTCGAGATGATAAGAAAGGCTATTAAATATGTATGAGCTCATTTAGCAGATATGTTCTGAACACCAGTGCAGACTGCAGTATGCATGTTACCGCACATTCTTGTTTATATGTTATCTCACCGCCTCATTCCAACTCTAGTGTGCCTTTCATTCTTCAGCACTCGTTAAGCAGTTTTATTGTATTCAACAACATTTAGAGAATAAGTCTTCTTTGCATTCACAAGTTCACTTCTGCTAACAAGTAGAAATTGTTACTGACTATTTTTTCCGTCAACGTATTCCACTTATTTCTGCCTTTAACCGTTTAAATTGGCAGAATGATTGACAGATGTTTTCTGTCTCGCTCTGGTCCTCTGCTTTCCTTTCGTCATCCCACATCCCTGCTCTCTCTTTCATCTCTGTCTGTCTCTTCCAAAATCCTCTTGTCCTTCATCTGTGTTTCTCTCTTACGCAATAATCTTCTCTACTATTATCTCTCTCCTTCCCTCCCCTCTCTCCCCTCCTGTCGTCTCTACCTTTACCTCTCCGTCCTGTCTGCAATCCTCTTCTCCCTACTTTTGGCTGCGCTCCCTCCCCACATCATTTTCTCTCATCTTGTCCTCCCTCCATCCATCTGTCTTCCTTCCTTACTTCCTTTTGCACCTCTTTGGCTGCCCATCCCCCTTCCTTCTCTCCAATCACTCATTTCCTCTTCCGGAACCCTTTACCCCATCTGCCCATCTTTTTATTTCTCCTCCAAACATTTTTTTTTTTTACATCCTCTTATTTTTCCATCTCCTCCTCTCAATCATCACATTAAATTTCTTTTCTTTTCTCTTTCAACCCAACCCTTTTTCACTCCATACATCCCTCTTTCCCTCAGCTCTCTGTGGTCTGTGCTGCGATGTTGATCCTGGACGCTTTGTCCCCGCTCCTCCTCCTCTCCATCCTGTTGCCGGGCTACGGTTGCCGGGCGGCGGACATTCCAGAGGACACTACATCAGAGTTCTCGGTCAGACTGTACCACCGGCTGCAGGCAGCAGGGGGTCAGGACAACATCATTTTCTCCCCGCTGAGCGTGGCGGTGGCCTTGGGCATGGTGGAGCTGGGAGCCAGGGGGGCTTCGCTGGAGGAGATACGACAGGCTGTAGGATTCAGCCATCTGCTGCCAGGTGAGGAGACATAAACACAGGTTCACAAGCATCAGGGTCAGCGGTAGGTGAAGGAAGAAGAGGTGGATGCAAACACTGACAGGGAAAAGTCTGTCATTCTGTTTACAATAATAATTCTTTTAATTATAAGGCCTCCCTGATGTTTTTACACTTGAAAGTCAGTTTAATTGTCTTGTAGAGTGCTGCACAGCCTGTGAAAACAGTTGTATATGGCTTCTGCAGTTCTTGGAGGGAGTTTTTTTACCACCTGGGGTGTTTTGGCTTGAGCAGCGATAGTTTTAGCAGAAAGCCTGGATGACAAACTAATATGTTGGCGTTTAAGGAGGGCTGGGGAGGTCTAATGACACATCAGATCCCTTTGCTTTGTGGAAAATGGAGATGCTAAAAGTTACAATTATGTCTGCCTCTGCTGCTTCATTGTGAACCAGTTTGTTTTTGATGCCTCTGTTGTGAGCCCATCAGCTGTAAGGAAGTTACGTTTTAAAATGCAAGAGTAGCCCTCGAAATAATGGTAGGAATTCTAATATAAAACACAAATATACGCATATTGCACTTATACATGCCCTCATACAGAACTAGAATTTCAAACAGAGACATTTTACTTGATTTCATGGACTGCTTCGAGTGTGCCAGTGCATTTATTAACCACACGTGGGCGTCTTTATACACAATTGTTTGATATTAAAACTTTATATGATAATGTTAATAACATTGGATTCCCTCGAGAAAAAATTGGATTTGTAAAATGTGAATAAATACCAGTTAGAGGATATCTGGACTGTTATGGTAGTGTTCAGTTCAGAGAGACGGAGCGCCCAAATGTATGACATGAAAGCGAGCCAATGCAAAAATTCAAAAAGAAGACAAGCGAAAACATTACGAGAGCAGAGTAAGACAAAAATCCAAGAGCTACATCAATCCAGGTAGGCAAACAAAGGCACAGGTAACAAGCAGGGGCTGGATAAAAAGTAACAGAAGGTCCGAAACCTAAAAAAAGCATTGCTCGGGGGACACAGATGGACTCACAACAGTGGGACTGTAAATACAAAAAGAACTGATTGGTAAGAAGACACAGGCGAAGCAAAAACATACATATTTTTACTCTCAGTATATACCACAGCTGCCCTTACAAAGTACGAACTGTGTCATGCATTGTGCATACAATGTAAACTATGTGAATGTGTTCTTCATATTTTAAATGCAGCAAACAAAAAGAAAATCCAGACACTACACTTTTAACAAAAAACAATGTATGGATTTTAGAGTAATTAGTTTGTGGCACATGAAAGGTGATGTGCAGATTTTGTACATGCGATTATACTCTGTATACACCTACAGTATGAATGTGTGCGTCTTCCTCTGTTCTCCAGGCGTGGAGTTTTCTCTGCTCCAGAACCTGACGGCGGCTCTGTCGGACGATGACTCGCACTACGTGATCCGGTTTGCCAACAGCCTATTCCTGCAGGAGGGCGTCACCTTTAACCCCGAGTTTCTGCATCTGATGAGGAAGTACTTCCGGGCCGACGTGGAAACGGTAGACTTCAGCGAGTCGTCAGCCGTGGCCGATCAGATCAACAACTGGGTGGAGAATCATACCGAGAGTGAGTTGGAGAGAGAGAGAGAGGAAGGAAGACGAGTGATAGTACACAATAAAATACTACAAAATGAGATTTAGCATTGTCAGGAGGTTTCTCATTACATCAGTGTGTGCAAAAACAAAGATTATTAAACACATTTTCACTCCCTTAAATGCACAAATCCGTACTTACCATTAGTTACGACTTCAGAAGCTGCACTGCAACAACTATCCTAAGGCGGGTGAAATGCAGATGCTAACACACCCTGCAAATTGCTCCCTCCAGGTAAGATCCGTGCGCTGCTATCGGCCGAGGACTTCAGCAGCGTGACCCGCCTGACCCTGGTGAACGCCGTCTACTTCAGAGGCTCCTGGAAAAACCAGTTCCGACCGGAGAACACCAGGACCTTTTCCTTCAGCAAAGACGACGGCTCTGAGGTCCAGACGCTCATGATGTACCAACAGGGAGACTTTTACTACGGTAAGTAAAGAACTGTGCGCGTCTCTCTCCGTCTGTGCATTTGTAGAATTAGACTTGTGGCTTTTTCTCTGGAGCTCTTGATTTTCAGCACATATTTCCTGAGGTTATTTAAAATGTTAATCTTAGATCTAAAATATTCATATTTAGAGTGTTATTCCCGGGAAAGGCTCCTCTTTCTCTTGCTGCTAAAATTCTCTTCACTTGTGCAAACACCTCCAGTGTGTCGTTTGTGATTTAGAAGTATATTTTAAAGGCTGTTTTGTTAATAACACATTAGCATCAGCTGTACTATGAATAAATATATTAGTTTTTTCTCATAACAAGGTAAAAAATTACAATTAGTCTTTCAAGTCTGTTCAAAATATTCTGTTTCATTTGTTTGATTGTTTTTCTTTCCTTCCAACAACTGTCCTTTTTCTTATCTTTTGGGATCTGAGGGATTTTAATTTTAATTCTACTTGTATTATCGTCATCATATTTTGTCATGTGTTTAACTGATAATCTGAAGATACACTGCCCGTCCAAAAACAAAGTCGCACACTCTAATATTTCGTTGGACCACCTTTAGCTTTAAGTACGGCATGCATTCGCCATGGCATCGTTTCGATAAGCTTCTGCAATGTCACCAGATTTATTTCCGTCTAGAGCTGCGTTAATTTTATGCCAAGATCTTGTATTGATGATCGGAGAGTCGGACCGCCTTCCCCAGCTCTCTTCTTACCCTGATGATCACTTTGGAGCAGGGAAAATCTGGACTCATCAGACAACACGACCTTCTTCCATTGTTCCAGAGTCCAATCATCATGCTCCCTAGCAAATTGAAGCTTTTTTTCCGATTACCCTCACTGATCAGTTGTTTTCTTAGGGCTACACAGCTGTTTAGCCCCAATCTCTTGAGTTCCCTTTGCATTGTGCGTGTGGAGATGCTCTTACTTTCACTATTAAACATAGCCGTGAGTTCTACTGTTGATTTCCTACGATGTGATTTCACCAAACATCTAAGCGATCTCCAATCAAGATCATCCAGGAGTTTGTTCCGACCACATTTCTTCCTCAAAGATGATGGTTCACCACTATCCTTCCAGGTTTTAATAATGCGTTGGACGGTTCTTAAATCAATTTTAGTAGTTTCAGCAATCTCCTTAGTTGTTTTCTTTGCCTGATGCAGGCCAATAATTTGACCCTCCTGAAACAGACTAACATCCTTTCCACGACCGCAGGATTTGTCTCCTGACATGACATGGTTGTTTAAGAAATGAGAAGCCACTCCCTGCAACAGCCAGGGTTAAGTAAGTTGCTGCCAGATGAAACATATTTATCACTGCAGTAATTATCCAATGGAAGGTTCTTACCGATCTGCTCAGTTAAATCCAGGTGGCGACTTTTTTCCAGACAGTCAGTGTATGTTAGATTAGCAAAGAAACTGTTAAATCTCATCTCTCTAATTTAACAATAATTAGTTAATTTAGATCTAATTAGTTAAATAAAGTTGCTAAATAGATCATTATCAGTTGATCAAATGATTGTTATTTTCCAACAGCCTTGCTTTGACCAATCTTGTTAAATGTGATGTCTTAAGGTTTTTTATATGTAACCACACTTACTTAGGCTCCACTGTCTCAAATCTGTGTTGCCTGAAAACTCCAGGAGAGTTTTTAACTACATCTTATACATTATAAGACCACTTTTTCAGCATGATAGTCTGGTTGTTCTGTACATGTTCAATTTTTTTTTGTGTGTTTTGGGGATTTGACAGCACTGGAAGATGCAAGACTGTCTGAGTCTTGCAGTTTGGCTGTTATGCCGTTACATGTGAATGATTTCATTCTTCAGTCTCTTCTGCATCTACTCATTTTTTGTTTTTTTGTTTTTTCGTCTGCCGCACTGCCAAAGACAGTTACATCATATTTTTACTGCACTGCTACTAAAGTTGGTGCATTTCGGTTATTTCCGTGCCGTCTGTACGCGTGTAGTGAGATTGCACGCTTGCATACACCTACGTTCGCACATACTCGTGCTCACACATTCAGGATCAAGGAAATCTGCGCGTGTGTGAACTGCTGTATATGTGTGTGTGTGTGTGTGTGAGAGTGTAGCGTGTGCATGTGTGGATATGTGTGTGTCTGAGCGCTGCAAAACAGGGACAGGTCCTTGGGGGAAAAGGCTGCGTTTGCATTCTCTTTTTGAAGCACAATCATATTGGTTAAGTAAAATGTTTTGGGAAGCCACATCCCATTCTGTGCTGCATTGTTGCCCTGTTCAGCATCAGAAAAGGCTTCCCACAACGCTAAGTTAATGAAGGATAATCAGTGTTTTTGTTGTAATTTTCCCTT
Organism: Dascyllus trimaculatus; assembly: GCA_024666655.1. Lineage (NCBI taxonomy): Eukaryota > Metazoa > Chordata > Actinopteri > Pomacentridae > Dascyllus > Dascyllus trimaculatus. The sequence continues at coordinate 28,348,720 of CM045453.1, forward strand.
TTAAGCTGCTTCTAAAGAAAACTCAAAAGAATGTTGAAAGAATGGGATCAAATCCGGCGGTGTTAATTTGTTTTTAATCTCCATCTCGCACTGGAAAACCCAAGTAAGTGGGATAAGCTTGTGTTTAGATTCAAAATCTAGTCGGACCTCATTTGGGTATAAAAGGACTATCACATCCTGACTAAGAAATAGTGTCTCACTTAATTCAAGTAAATGTTTCTCGCCTTGTCTTGATTAGAATTTAAATCTGAGGGTTTTGTTTAATTAGATACAAGAGCAGAAGTCTGTTAAAGAACCTCCTCAAGGCTATGAAGCTGTCACATTTTAGCCTGTGTAGTGTATGATATCAGCTCTTACAGATGTCCGTGTGCACATGTGATGTATAATCACATGTGCAGATATCTCTATACATGTGTGGGCAGGTATATTTGTATGTGTCTATCTATACATGCAAGAGTGTTTTTGGTTTCCTTTATTTCCTGCCTGAAGACAGTCAAGTGCATGTTTGAGTAAAAGAGGCATTTCAGTGATAAACACATTCAAATACACCATCCTTTCTGGCCTAATTGAGTTTCTCATGGGATTTCAACAGAGCACTGGCAGCACAGGCAGAGCGGCTATATACAGTATGGCATGTATGTAATCCATTTTCACACCAAGAGTAAGCAAAGCCTTTGAAGTGAGGCGTCAGTGGTTTTCAATTAAAGCTTGACCACACACACACACTGTAATCAATACAGCCAATCAATGCGCCTTAACATGCTTCTATTTGTGTACGTTCCCTCCTCAGTAAAGGTCACTGAATGCGTACAGTATGTGTGTGTGTACCAGCAGTTCTGTTATGTTTCCTCTCTATCAGGTGAGTTCAGCGATGGCTCACAGGAAGCTGGCGGTGTGTACCAGGTGTTGGAGATGCCCTACGAAGGAGAGGACATGTCCATGATGATCGTTCTGCCTCGGCAGGAGGTACCGCTGGCTTCTCTGGAGCCCATCATCAAAGCACCGCTGCTGGAGGAATGGGCTAACAATGTCAAACGGCAGAAGGTGGAGGTTTACCTGCCAAGGTGAGAGATGACACACAGAAACACATTTATATTTGTATACAAGAACACACACGCCTATGAGCTCTCACTTATGGGTGAATTGGGTTGATGGTGTTCAAATCCACATATGCTGCTGTAAAATATGAATAGTTTCTCGCACCACTGTGCTTCAAAAGCTGTTCTGTCTACCTATCTGCTAATCATCCTGCATAATACAAGCATACACCGATCAGCCACAACATTATGACCACTGACAGGTGAAGTGAATAACATTGATCATATTGGTACTATGTGGTGTTCTAATGGAAAAAATTGGATTTTAACATCCATGTTGATGAGACTTACACACCCAAATAAACATTGTCCCACAACAAACACACTCCCTCATGCAAATGGAAATCCCAAATGTCACTGGCCTACCCCTGCAGAAACAACATCAACCAATCAGGAACATGTTGAGGAACATGACAATGGCCCAACATGTTGATTTGACCTCCAAACTTCCTACACCCCATTGTGATCAAGCATCAACAGGATGCAGTGGAACAAGTTGGATTGACAGAGGCCCCACTGCACAAGCCAGAGTACCCAAAGGATCTACTGCCAACGTCCTGGTTCCAGACCCCATAGGACACCCTGAGAGGTCCTCTTGTCCATGCCCAATGGTTCAGAGCATTTTTGAGCACATAAGAGGGACCAACACACTATTAGGCAGGTGGTCATGATGTTATGCCTGATTGGTGTACACGCACATAAAAAGATGTAAAGTTACACATGTGCAATGTCATTACAACATACTTGACTTCTTGAAGTCAATCTCCCATCATTAATTAAACTTCTAGAAACTCATCTCTATGGATCAAAATTACATATTTAAAGTTTTTTTTCAACAAAATGAATCTCTTCATGTTTTCAGACTTAGAAGAGAACAGTACTTTCAGCAACACCATAGCAAGTTTTAATATTGGAGTAATTTAGTCAAACATGTTAGAATCAGAAACCAATTCTAAAAATGCCAAAAGAGGACGAATAATTAAAGTCCCACATCACAAAGTTACAGGATTGGTTCCTTTGGTTTGTTCTGTATTTGACCCTATATGTCTAAAATCATTGCTTTGGAGGCTATCATCAGTCCACTGCTGTTTCATGGTGGAAATGCAGTTACAGCACTGCTTAAAAAACACTCCATAGGCATGTTAACATGGTAAAAAACTAAAATTCTCATCAGAGGGACTCTTTAAGATTTTAGCTAATGCCTCAAAATGGGATGATATAAGTAGGGATTTAATGCACAGCTCCTTAATCTGTCGCCCTTTGGTCTAAATTGTAATCCACTTGCTGCAGCCCACAAATCTCTTACAATGACTGTAATTAACCGAACATTTCAATTCAAACCTCACTGTGCAGGTTTAAGGTGGAGCAGAAGATTGATCTGAGAAACACTCTGCAGGATCTGGGAATAAAGAACATCTTCACCAACGATGCCGATCTCTCTGCCATGACAGGTGACGCATAGTTATTAACAGAGCAGCAGACACACACACACACACACAGTGCATGCAAAACACAACGCACACCGCAAAATAACGACACATGCTGTATTTACGTACAAGCAAATTATTAGAAAACACACGTTCATACAGCTATAGATGCGGGGTTCAGTGTGAGATGTGATATTTCTCCTTCTTGGCAGCAGCAAAGTAAGTACTTTCTAAGGTAACCAAGGTAACTGGCACTGAGTGGGTAGGTCAGAGCTGTCACATCATCCATTAAAAATAGATCCAGAGACTGAGACAGATGTACGCATAGAGGCAGATAAAATCGATGCATAAACCTGTTGGGTTATATTACATCTAATTAAAATGTGGTCTCAATGAAAGCCAAATCACACGTAGGCAACGAACATGCAAAAACTAGCACACCAAATAGATGGATGGGTAAAACATGCCTAGAAAGTCATTAGCCTTTGGATTCATTGGAGATCCAGCTCGAAACAGCTTGTTCTCATCAGGTGGAGCTAATAATATATTGTGATACACAGTGTGCAAGTTGTACGAGTCTTTGGAACATCTTGTACTTGTTATAACATCCTCAGCTCAACATGTACTCAGAGGACACGATCTGTTCTGGCAGGCAGGTGGTACGAGGGGGGCAGCTTGAAAGGCTTTCAGTCATTGGGGAAATAGTTGCTCAGGATTTTCTGTGTGAGCAGACATCACTTCCTGAGAAACTGCTGCTTCATGAGACCCCTCTGTCTGGTTTACAATGCTAATTTGACTAATAAGTGGATATACAGAGCAGCATGTCCTGTACATACAGTTGTGACTCAACCTTTCCACATCACTGTCAGATTTGATATATATCATAAAGATAAGATGATGAGTTATGTGCTTTTGTGTGTGCATTGTCCAGATGGTAAGGATCTGTACATTGGGAAAGCGGTGCAGAAGGCCTACCTGGAGGTGACGGAGGAGGGGGCAGAGGGAGCTGTTGGTTCAGGTAGGCTTTTAATTTTCATCTTCCTGATCGTTAACACTGATAAATGCATAACAATTTTGTTCACTTGAATGGATCTTATATGGCAAAGTCAGATTCAAATTCAAAAAACACTGGTGATTTTTTCCCCCTGTCTTTCTTTTCTTTGTCTCTCTTAGGAATGATTGCCCTGACCAGGACTCTGGTGCTCTACCCACAAGTCATGGCGGATCACCCGTTCTTCTTTGTCATCAGAAACAGAAAGACAGGTGTGTGTCTCTGTGTACGTAAATATAAGCGTATCTCAAGGGTCATCTCAAGTAGTCTGTTACATGTAACTGTGTATGCTTGTTTATTTGTGTTTGTGTATGTTAGCTTTGCATTAGTAATACCTACAATACACATTTTTCATGTAGCATAGACTGCATATAAAAGACAGATCCGGGTGTGAAAAGTGACGCCAATGTGGAAGTGACCAAAACCTGAATTCTTTCTAATGACCAGCAGGGGGCGACTTGCTGCTTGCAAAAAGAAGTCAAATTGCATAGAGATCTATGAGGAAATGACCCAACTTCTCACTTAATTTGTTACCTCAGTGAACATTTTCCTAATGAATTTATGGTCTCATTTGCTAGGTTCAAGTCTCCTTTAAATCGGCAGAATGTTAATTTTGTAAATTATGGTCCAATTTAGAGTGCAATAGGCAATAATACTAGGTATGCTTTAGAGCTACCTTGTGATTGACAGGCCGCCACTGTATTGCTGTGCATAGCATCCTTGAGTTCTCAGTCAGATCTGCCCCTGGCTCATTACATCTGGTTTAAAAAACCAAGATGGCAGCCAAATTCAAACTTGAGACTTTAAAACTGTAGTCCGAAAACCAATGGTTGACATTGTGATTGCTACATTTTTTATATGTATTCTGTGGTTTTAACTTGTCTTTCAATCCTTCTCCTTACAGGGTCCATCCTCTTCATGGGCAGGGTCATGACCCCTGAAGTCATCGAGCCCAACGACCACGACTTTGACTCCATGTAACCAGGGTGTGAGGTCACTTAGTCTCAGCCAATCAGATCCTGACGTCATAAATGCTACCTATCCTCTATCACCATCTTCAGCTGTGTTTTATACTCTATATATAAACTGAATATTATATGAAATATTATATATTGAAACATGACATACGACATATAATGTGACTGTGTTTTGATACTGGAAGCTTTAAAACTCTTGGATACAGAATTGCAGAAAGTGTAAGTTGTAAATATTCTCTAGTTAAAGTACGGTTTGTATATGAATAAGAAGAATACATGGTGTGTAATCCACGCACAACCCCTTTAAGTTCAGCAGCTTCGTACTCACTCACACCCACACACACACACGATGCACAAAAACCTCTTCAAATGTATTTGCTCTTTCTCCAGATACAGTATGTGCACACTGTAAGTTCCACACATTAATTACATCCCTGTACATTTGACATTGTGTTCTATATATACATATACAGTATATGCTCAGTATTTATTGCAGAATAAACATGTGCAAACATTTTGTCCTTATACACCTAATCTTAGTAATATATCTGTTCCAGACAGTATTGAGACATTTTTACACTGTAGGCACATGGCTTAACTGCTGATGAACTAATATGCCTTATCACATCTGAATGGTTGATAAAGCCCCAGCCGGGCATCTTATAGGTGAGCAAAGGGGACTGCGTAACTAAGATGGGTTGCTATAGAGATGGACCGGAGCATGCAGGCGCACTGAAGAAGATCTGCTGCACTGTTTTGGATGTACATACAGGGAGAAACAAAAACACCAGCTGTATTGAGTCTTTTATTCAAAAAAACATGAATGTGTTCCCATTAAATATATATATATATACATATATATCCTTATCTGTGTGTAGAGGTTGTTTTTATATGGTTCAAGGACACTCCAGCTACAAAACAACATGACTATCGGTAATTCAAAAGCTGTGTAACCAATAACACAGCTTTCCAGCTACTGCTAGGTTTGCACTGGGTCCTTTAAATAAAGGACTTAACATGATGATGATAAACATGCTTTAGTTTTGAAGCCTTCTGTGCCTGAATAATAAAAGACTGGGGCATGGCAGAAGCTCAACTCAGTGTCCCGGGCCAGACAATGTCCTGCCAAGGCATCTTGGAGTAGTTTCAGGCCTGCATCACCTGTCTCACACACACAACACACACACATACACAACACACACACACACACCAGGAAGCAGATCATATCGCAGGTCAAGGCAAAGATATACTGTGGCCAAGGGCAATTGAGACCTGCACTGATACGGATGAATGGCACTTATTAATGAAACTGTATGTAAGAAAACACAAGTCGGTGTCTGTTCATGATGTGTGAAACAACAAAGGATTGTGAAAAACAGACACATATGCAGAACTATAAAGTACGATATAAAATGACATTATAACCTGTAGGTTCCAAATGTGATAAGTAGTTGTAAATTGTATGTTTTTCAATATACATTTTCCCTTTGTTAAATTTTAACTTGACTCACTCAATAATATACTCCGATCAGGCATAGCATTATGACCACCTGCCTAATATTGTGTTGATCCCCCTGGTGTGGTCAACACTGTTCTGAATCGGGTGCCCTGATATCCTAATGGTTATATTGCGTGACCCAAGTGCAGAGGCATAGCAGCTGTCCCAGGTTCGATTCCGACCTTGGGTGTTTACCCCATGTCCCTACCCACTCTCTCCTGTTTCTGACTCTGTCCACTGTCCTATCAAAAAAAGGCCAATAATAAATCTTTTAAAAAAATGCTCTGAACCATTGGACATGGACAAGAGGACCTCTCAGGGTGTCCTATGGGGTCTGGAACCAGGACGTTGGCACTGGATCCTTTGGGTACTCTGGCTTGTACAGTGTACTCTGTCAATCCAACTTGTTCCACTGCATCCTGTTGATGCTTGATCACAATGGGGTGTAGGAAGGTTGGAGGTCAAATCAACACGTTGGGCCATTGTCATGTTCCTCAACATGTTCTTGATTGTTTAATGTTGTTTCCATGTGGTGGGGTGCATTTTCCTGCAGGGGTAGACCAGTGACATTTGGGATTTCCATTTGCATGAGGGAGTGTGCTTGTTGTGGGACAATGTTTATTTGGGTGTCAAAGTCTCTTCAACAGGGATGGCAAAATCCAAGGTTTTCCATTAGAACACCACATAGTACTAATATGATCAATGTTATTCACTTCACCTGTCAGTGGTTTTAATGTTGTGGCTGATCGGTGTATGTATGTAAGTCTGAATATATGTGTATTTATATTTTTAGTTTGGTGTGAAACAATTGTCACACCAGAACTAACACTCACACTAACACACCAATATCTGCCGGCACACAATAAACCCTGATAATTACATCCCCAACAGATGCTTCGGCGACAAACAACACAAAAAGATGCTTTGATGTGATAACTGTTATCCCCATCTTCAGCCGAGACACCAATTTTCTGTGACAAGATTGCCTACACAGAAACAAACAGGCTGTAAAAGAACAAAACAATTGAAATCATCTAAATAATAAATAGCAATAGCTGATATACACTGTAGTTTACCACTGCGGATGATGACTCTTGTAATAACCAGCCGGGGCAATAAATCTCCTAAAAACAAGTTAGTGTTCTGTACAAAGTCAGAGGGAATAGTTTGTACTGTCTCGTGAACTTCCAAAGGTTTTCATTTACCTCTATGAAACATCTAATAGGTTTTTCATCTCTTCAGTGTGCACAGTGTGTTTCAGTTTTGCGGTGTCTTAAACACAACGAGCTGCATTGTTGAGGAATGAAAGCCCATGGGTGGAGGAAGTTATTTATAATCTAAATTACTTTCACCAGCTGCTGTGATATCTCTGCCGTATGTCTTCATTGTGCGCACCATCCTTATCTCGCCTCCTCCCCGTGACAGCATACTTTGCCGAGAGACAGAAACTACGGGCAAGAAGGCTGTCCTGAAGCTACGATTGCTTCTAGTTTTTGGTCGAGTTGGAAAGTAATTACATTTACATCAACACTGTTTTTGAGATAATCTAACTCATCTGAAACTTTTTAGTTTTGCTGCACCCACAGCTGCAGTTCCTTGCTCCTTCATATTGATGCACAAAACTCCCAAAATATAATGTATAGTCAACCATTTAAACAGGACAATAAATAGTTTTTCTCCTCTTCTTGGAGCAGGTGTGCGTTACTTCTCATACATTAACAATAGCTTATGAAATGGAGTGAGGATTTACGTATTTTCATATCACTGATTCCCTCTTTTCTTGTTTTTGATGGTTTCAGCATAGCCTTTATTCACTGCCCAGCTTCTCAGTTTTTGTTCTCAGCACCAAAAACTAAAGTCTTTCCAGCCCACACAGTTTTGTGTGTATTACTGTCACTGAAAAGGGTATAGACTGTAGACAGACATATGGTTTTCTTGTTTATTTAGTCTGACATGCAAATAAATCTGTCTGTTTGTATTTGTTATTAGTTAAAGTCTGTATAATTAGCTATGGCTCTTTTACAGCCTCTTACAAAGTCCAGGGATGTAACCTATTTTGAAGAGCTGTGGAAGCAAGTCGCACAAACTGCCAAACAATGAAAGCATGACTCAGAACCTGCAGGAAAAAAAGAAAGAAACACAAAGATGGATGGACTTATGTGACGTATTGACTAGGTGGGTGTTCTGAGCAGAGCATGGACACTTTTGCCACAAGTGTCTAATGTGTAGCCTACTTACGTAATTTAAACTTTAAGCATGCTATGAGCAACCGTTCTGGATTTTATTCATTTCAATCAATTGCAGGTTGCATGGAAAACTTTATTATACTGTATGGATATTGCCTCCTAAATGGCAAGTGATAATAGGGAGTGACCAAATAATTAATATTTGGCTTACAGTAATTTGCAAGGGAAATAAAATAATTAATGAGACTCTTTGGCACCTAAGCCTGGCCACCCCTATAAAAACTCTGTCTCAACCACTGCACTAAAGAAGCATTACTCATCGAAAATGCAGGGTAAAGACAATAAACCGGAGAAAAGAGGACAGAGGAGATTTTGTGACAAGAATAAAAGAATAACAGCATATTGTTCTTAATTATGGGTCAAATTTACCCTAAAAATAGGCCTATGTAATTAAAGACAAAAGCTTCACAGCATTTTACCACTGTCTTTGTGCCAGCACACAAAGCAAATCGTTTTTTTTTTTTTTTTTTTGTTGAGAAGTCTCATTGTGCTTAAGGTAATTAAGCTGTCACAGTTCATTAAAAAGTTGAATGTTAATTTTAGTCTGCAGAGGCTGAGAGCAGCAGTGACCTGCAGTTTACTTCCTGTTGCCAGGCAACCGGCAGCCCGGAGACCAGTCGCTGTCCTGCGGCTCCAGCAGCGTCTCACCCACAGCGGCTACAGCAGCGGCCCGCACACCGGTGTCGGTCTCCAGAGCCACAACCATCCGACGGCACGGTTAACTTTCTCTCCGTGAATACTAACAAACTCACCGGGCTCCATGGGTAACAGCTGCGGGGCTGCAGGGCTAAACCGAGCCGATGTGTTAAAGAAGGCTAGGGGAACTTTTCACAAGGCGATTGGGACATGTCAGAAAGGTAAGCTAAACTAACGGTGTCTGCATGAGGGATTTACTCCGTAGTGTTTGCCGATTTAATTAGTCTGAAGTGACAACTAAGGCCAGTTTTAGGTCTAAAAGTTTGTTCTCTGTTGCTTTTTTTAACCTCAAAAGTGTCAGTATAACTTCAAAAGCTCGGTACAATGATATGGAAACTCGGCTAATTTAAAACAAGCTAGCTAGGTCAAGCTAACACATCCTTAAACGTTCCAAAGTTTTGTCTTCTAAAAGATTAAGCTTAATTAAAAATATCTAGTTAATTCTTTTGTATCAAAACGGACCACTACAGAGCACTCACTATCAATTATAGAGGCCCCAGGGTCCAGCTAACCCCTGCATACAACGGCTATTATAAGCTAATAGCACCTGCTCAGGTGTCCACCGGTGCCATGGCAACGGGCCCTAATCTGCATTGTCAGGCCCAGTTCACTGTAACTCTAACCACTCGGCCGGTGGTCAAGGTTTCAGCACACACCAGGGCTTACATTACCAAAACACAGCTCCCCTTCAAACAGAGACCAAAGATGTGAACATGTACCTGATGACCCCGTCTGGTTTTTCTCTCTCTCCCAGTTCTTCAGGTGTGAACACTCTCAGTGGCAGTTTTCCCAAATCCCACTCGTCCCAGTTCTCTGACCTCGGGGTTACACGCACACCCCTCTCTGTGGACCACAGTCCTGATTCTGGACTAGTATCTACACCTGTGAGTGGCACACACACACACTCACACACTCATGCCAGTAATCGCTCATTGCTGCCATCCCCAAGGCATTGGTGCTCCTTACCCTCCCTCCACAAGTATAGCTTTGGCATGTCTCCTGTGTCCTTCTTTCTCCTCATCCTTTCATCTTCCAATCCCTTCATTTCAGCCTTTCTCCCTCTCCACTTCATCCGTCTCCGAGCTGTACCTAATATTCCCAGTCTATTCTCTGCGCTCGCTGTTTTACCCTCAAGCTACTGGCCCCTCGCCTAGACTGCTATGCAGAATGATTTCTCACCCTACTGACTATTTGAATTAAGAAAGATGAAAAATGGCTCCTCACCTATTCCTCCCTATGTTCCATGCAGAGATTCCCACTTGTGCTGAGAAAGTATTCGATGCATGTACTCTTGACTGCAAAGTGTATTGCTTTAAATCCTGCAGCAAAATAGCAAGTCTAAGGAAATTTATTGCAAAGTAGAACATGCCTACTGATTCAGGCTTTTTAATTGTTGTGTACATGATGGAGGCTCTTGTTTCAGAGAACATTAACTAAAGGCAGCAATGGCATTACATCTTTTTTCGCTTAATGGAATCAGTACGTCAATAAAATGACATCATGCAAGTTATCTCTTTTTTTAACATATTAAAACAACCTTTATTGACAGCATTTACACTGGAGTTATGTAAGAGTTAGCCCCTCCCTGCCAAGTTGTATCATATTTTTACTGTGTCTTATCTACCATGTATTTAATACCATCTAAAAACGGTAACCTGTTGCTGTTCTGTGAGTGCCCAGTCAGTGAAGAGTGGTGGTCAGCTGGAGCTGGGGTCACTCCTGTCTGTGTCTAGTTTAGCAGACGAGGGTGTAGAGTTACACGGACAAAGTAAGGGTGAGCAGGATGAGTCCAAGAGGGTTGAAAAGGTCAAGTAAGGAGAAGACCTGAGGCTGGAACTGCAACCCACGGGAGTAGCAAAAACACTGAGCAGAGTAGACCAACATTTGATTTCATGCCACATTATGCCGTATCGTTTTATTAATAAGCTAAAATGTCTCTAAAATATCAGTTTGGAGGTTAGAATTTCTGAAACAAAAGAAACACAAACGGAAAATGTTTATCATTAACCAAGTAGATTCACCTGCACACTTTATTTAATGGCAGAGGCAGGTGGATGTGGTATTTGATCGTGTAGTGTGTCATGTGATACTTGTAATTCAGTAAGTACTGGAAAGATTTGTACTGGAAAAATATGGCCGCACTGATACATAACGGAAAGCAAGATAAGGGATGATAAAGATGAAAGACAGGGTGTTGTTATCATATAATAAAACTTTAATCTGAAGGAGTTTCGCCTTGTTAACACATGAAGTAGTATTGGTTAATAATAACCTAATAATGGCCCATTGATGTTGGCTACATGCTGTCTGCATGCTGAGGGGATGAAGTTTATTCAAGACTAATTAGGAGCAAAGGTTGATTAAACTACCAATGCATGTCTCCTGTTCTCAAAAGGCATGTACAGCTCTCTTTTTGCCCAGCAACATAACATTTGACTGTGCTAAATTTCAACCGTAAATGAATTTGATTGCCAAGGAGTGAAATATGACTAAGCTCAGGGAAATAATAAGACTCATCACTGCTTCCTTCTTCATTCACAAGCCCCTGCACATCTAGTCTACTAACTGTTTCAGTGTGGTGTATGTTATCATAACCTCCGATGTATAGATTTTTAAGAAACCTCGCAGAATGATGAGCTTCACCTTCATTTTAAGGCACTTTTAGCTGCTTACAGATTCACAGAAGGTAGCACATTTGTTACTGGACGCCCCCCTGAATGACCACACTGTTCATCATATTTTCTTCTCCTTCTTAGCTTCCCTCAAGTCGGTTCAGGTTTGTGTCGTGGCATCGCCTGGAGCAGTGTGATGTCACAGGTGACCAGCTGACGTGCCCCAGGGTTAGAGAAGGTAAGTGTATATAATTAAAAATCAACCAGTGTTACCTTTGCATATCAAAAATACATGCAGCCACTGTTCTACTTTGCACTTCCTGTGAAAGAATAGAAGGGAGTACAGTTCTATAACTTATGCACTCACTGCTGCACTGTGGCTTCTTTGTTCGAAAGTATTTGTTCAAAAAAAATTTAGCTCTTGTAGGAGTGAAAAAGAAGCAATGAATCGTACAACTGGTTTTGTGTTATCCTGGAGCGGCCTGAATTGCTAAAGCTGAATTTTAAAAGGGACTTCTACAAAGAGCCCTGCTTAAATTTAAATGATTTGAACTGAGAAAGAAGTCATCCAATAGGCCGTGTCTCTTACATTTCTGTGGCTTTCATTTCATGTAAAATTCATTTAATGTAGTCGTTGAAGAACATGCATGCTGTGACTGAAAAAATATGAAACACTTACTGTTAAAGCTGTATGCAGAATTAGGAGTTGTATTTTCATTTTCACCTAAGAATTTTGAGAATATTCCTTCATCTTTGTTTGCTTTGACAACATAATCAAAAAGGGCCGTCAGAAGAGGAGCTGTGTCTAAGAGAGGGGGGTGACATCGGTTTGGAGAGACGGAGGAGGAGGAGGAGGGACGAGGAAGGACAGAGATGGGAGGAGAGACTGCAAGAGAACTGGGAAAACTGTCTGGTACGTTAGCAGGCTGGATATGTGTGGGCGTGTGTGACGTCAAAGATGTACAGCACAGAAGAAGAACAGTGATGTAGATTAAGGGAGGGAAGAAGTGAAGGTGCAAAAATGAGATGAATATAAAGACCCTGATGGTTCCTACCAACTGTCTCTTCTCAGGAGTTAAATTTGTCCTACCAGGACCTGGGAGATCCCTTCCAGAAGGAGAATTTCCTTCGGATTCTCTGCCGGTTGATTCGTGTGGAGAAACTACAACTGATTGACAACTCTCTCACCAACCTGAGTTCTGTACGCTTGCCAAGGTAGAAACTACATTACTCAAGCTGCACCACAACTCCCTCAGCTGGTAGACAATTTGCTCAGCTCCCTGGAGACAAAAAAAATATATAAATATGAAATATTTAATTCAGAATGCTAATAAATCTTTTAGAAGTCTCAGACAGAAATATACAAATCTGGTTGACATTATTCATAACTGCTTTATTGAATGCATTCAGCCGTTAAAATGGAGATAAATGTCTTGTCAAGTAATATTACATTATTCCATTACCTCATGAATCCAGTTTTTGGCTACTTACTTCAGACTGTAGGCTGTATCTGCATATGCTGTGCATGAGTTTTCATACAAGTATTTCTCAAATGATATTCCTGGCAGCTATTGAAACTCACATCACACTATTTTAAATGGTTTCATTTAAAGGTATAATTAGACATAACAGTTCAGTGCTTTTGAGCAACTATCTTAAGCCTCTCGATCGCTGCTGTTCCTTGGTTCTGTCGGTGATGTCTGCTATTTCTGGTAAAAACGTGGGGCTTGTCAGACTTTTCTTAAAGCTGAAGTGGTTGTTGTCAAAATGTCTGGCAGGCTCTCTGGGGGAGCATAGAGCCGCTGCACAGTAGGAGTGAAGACCTGGGAAAAACATGAAACCAAGAAGAAAGAATGTAATTTATGGAGGAAAAATAAACAAGTTTTCTGATGCTATCATACTGATTTTTAAAAAAAAATAAAATTAAACTTGGATACCCTGTTATTAGTCACTTCCCCTATCATTAATGTTGCTGAGGGGTTGTGAACTTTTTCCTAAACTTCTAAAAGCAGCCTGTCAGAAAGAGTTGGAGAGCCACTACACTGTAGCAGCTATGGTGCATTTTGTGCTTACTTGTGTTTCCTAAACGGGCCCATATTGTGCCAGTTTTGAGCAAATTTATCAACATTTCACATATGTGTCTTCCAGTTTTTTACTTCAAAATACTGCAAGGATGGTCCATTTCACCATGACCGTATGCTCCATTGCTTGAGGGTTGTTTTAAACAGGCTGTTTTGCTCTGAAGATCAGTGAGCTGCTGCAGTTTCCACCTCCCTTAGGAAGAACATGCTGTCTGTGGCTTTTGTTTAGTTGGACATTACATTGCACCTGGATTGAATTCTCACTCGCTCATGAAGCTGGGAGGCTATCTAGCTGTAGGCTTCAGCAATGGCAGGGGTAAACGTCTATATAACAGCTTTTATTTTACACCTTCAAATGTATAACAACAACACAATTTTCAAAATATGGGAGCTGTAAGTTTATTTCCTTGTCTGTTATTTTATTCACCACTGTATATATTTGTCTGTTGGGAAAATGATACCATAACTGCATACTTTTGTATTCCCCTTTAGATGCTGCCACAAATAGAATCTGCTCATAAAGTTGTTTTTTGGTGCTTTAATCGGCCTCACCAAACACAATCGCATGGCAATAATCACAAAAAGAAAGCTAAGTGAAGTTTGTGTTTCCTTGGGGCAGGTGCAGAATGCTAAACCTGCACAGAAACCACCTGGTGTGTCTGCGTCAGCTGCCAAAGCTCCCAGCGGTGGAGCATCTTTGTCTGTCTGAGAATGCCATCGGCTCCCTGGGGGGACTGGGAGCTCTGGGGAACAGCCCGCTGCGCTCCCTAAACCTAACCCGCAACCCAGTAACCTTCACTCAGGACTACCGTGCACGGTGAGAAGGCTCAGATGATAGGGAGTGGGGATGTATAAATACGTAAAGAAGAGGGCATCCTTTTTCTTCATCTTCATCATTCTCTGTCTCTCTGTCTGCAGTGTTTTCTCTTGTTTGCCAAAGCTGGAGGTCCTGGATGGAATCCCCAAGCTGCCAGAAGACTCCCTGCCTATCAGATTACAGTTCCCAGAAACCACCAGGATGTGTAACATTTTATGACAATCATCCATGGGTGGATGTGTACAGAGGCAGTTCTGGCAGTCCTACAGCACTTCAGCAGAGTACTCCACACTTGGAAACTGCAATGACGGCTATAGAGATCTCCTCAGAGGAAAGTCAGCTGGGTAATGTTTGCCTCTGCTATTCAGTAACAGTATTTACACAAACTGTCACAACTGTTGCCACACTGACAATACTGTTATAGTATTGCAATGGTAATGTGCAAACTGCTTTCATGTCAGGCACAAGTATATTGCTGATATTTTTAAATTGAGTTTTTTTTTGTATATCCTTTACAGGTATTTTGATAATAAATAGAAAACGCCATAAAATGTTTTAGCTTTTTTTTTTTATACCTATTTGTATTTATATTTTAACTGAATATGGTGCAGTGCAGAGATACATATTGAATGGTGATGACAAACTTTGGCTTTGATGGAGGGGAAAGAGAGAAGCTAATCAGATTGCTACGTGACTCATCTCTGCCAGCTCCACATCTCTCAGGACTTTGCTGAGCCAACACATTCACACTCCTCTCTCTGCTACACACTGCACCAAACATACATAGAATTTTTTTTAAAGATCCAACTGTCTTGATGAGCAGAAACACGATCCCATTCAACTAAAATGTTATTTTTTTTCTACATGTAGATTTGACTGATTTTAATTGGTAACCCTTTGCTTGACACGTGCAATATATGAGAAGAAAAACAGGACATCCGCTTTCAAGGCTTATCAAACATTTAGTGTCCAGACTCCCTTGGATAATGGCCTCTTGTGTCCTCAGACTGACTGGGTAATGACCCATGAGCTTCATGCAATGAATCACACACACACATACATGGACACACGAAACATGTACACAAAAAGTAATCCTTGGTAGCCTGCAAAGCACTCAAACTGTCAGGATTTCATACCCGCTAAAAGTGTGTGTGCTCTTGATGTGGATTAATGAATAAAGCAAATCACTCACATAAAGTAGTGTAGCAGAGTTCACACCGCTGGAAGTACGAAGAAGGAGCTCACCTAATACATCCATGGGTTACACACATAGCTTCGCCCGTTGTTGATTTATTCATACGTTGCAGCAGGATGTTCTGCTTTGATAATGGTTTCATTTTCAGCCTGCACCTGCAACATAAACACACTTTGTTATCTGATATAGCAGAACACGAGTATGAATACTGACACATATGCTCCCCAGCAACCACCTATGCATATAAACATGTATCCAGTAGGAACTGGAGTCACACAGGCGCACATAAACAGCACTTGCATCCTCTTTTGCTTACAGTAATACAGAGAAACACAATTTAAGCAGCTGATATGTCTCTAACAAGCATACAGCCAAGCACGAACTACCAGTTACATGCCTCATTGGGGTTTGTTTAAGTGTGGAAGATTGTTTGTGCAATTGTGTGTTATGTGCACCGAACTAAGTCTCCAGCTGATGAATGAGAGATCGTTACTGCGGCAGAGAGGCAGTTTAATGAGCTCACTGGATCCTTCTGTACTGTAAACAGGATCCAGGTCAAAAGGAGAAGCCAGGCTCTTTAACTGATGGTTTAATAGCGTTATCAATTATCCTTGCAGCCCATTTTGATGTCAGGATTTCTTCTGATGTGGCAGTAAAATAGAAGAGGAGTTGGAGGTGATTTTCCTGCAAAAAAAAAAAAGAAAAATCGTGGGTGGAAAAACATAATTTCATAGCTTAGAGCTTCAACTTTCAAGTAAATCTTGCAGTGGTGTTAAATGGAAGGTTTGATAATGGGTGGCAATCGTGTGGGCATTTGTCTCAAGATAGATTTCGGCTCTAGGCAATCGACACGTTAAAATTTATTCATGCCTGGTAATTCACCCATGAAATGACTGAGGGAGCACAAGAACGTGAGCAATGTGGAGGAGTTAACATCTTTGTCACTGTAAAAAATATATGTGCGTATGTCTCCCTGTGGCCTGCTATTAGCACAGTAATGAGACACCTGTTACTGTCGTACTCCTCCAGCATCCCACAGTCCCTCTGGGGAGATCAACAATCTCGCAACAGCAGAGGGATGATGACAGGGAGAGGGAGGAGGGCATTCGCGAGAGGCAGGGAAGGAAGAAACGGAGAGGAAGCACAGGGATGATGACAGGAGCGTGGAGGTAGAGGCGAAATAGAGGCTGGGAGGAGGAGGGATGATCTGATTGAGACTGTGTGCTGGGGACAAATGTTGTTCATTAGAGGTAATTGTCTTTCTCAGTCAACTCCCTCTCGTTTGATTTTCATTTCATCCTGATTTGTCGGTTCATTTCCCATGTGAACGAGTTCACACACACACACACACACACAATCTTCTCACCTCTTCGTTCGCAACCAGAAAGAGCAGATAAGGAGCAGGGTTAGCGGGATTTATACTGGGAAACATTTGTGGCTCGCAGTGCAGATGTGAACTACTGAGCGCCCATGATATGTTAACTCAACACTGAATATTTATGATTTCGCTCCCGTCTGCTTGATGCATATTTATAACCATCTTGTCTCTCTTTGAAAGTAGACTTGTCGGCGTAAGTTATGGGCTTGCTGCGAGTCAAGAACACATCCATCTAGCCGTTTTATTAGTTGTGTCAGGCAACCACAACAATACCAATAAACTAATAAATTGCTCCAGATCTCTTAGTGCAGATTCAGTATTCCCATCAACAGTTGATGAGATCTTCATTCTTTGAAAAATATTTATAGTATGAAGCAGAGAGCATTCATAGGAATAATGTTGAATGATGGTTTCAGTCTCAGTCCACTAAAAACACAGTACTGTTCTTAGTATGTCTGTGGTAAAAGATACCATAAACATGACTGAGCTCCATAAACTTCTCAGCACTTGACAGAAACACATAATGTCACGGCGCAGAATTTAGCACTTGAGAGCTAAAGCAGAGAGTGTGAAGACAACCTGGTGAGTCGTAGCTCATCTTACTGGAGGAGCGGGAGTATATATGCTGAGGGAGTTAATCAAGAAAGTGGATGCAAGTGTGCACATAAGTGGGGAAGATCAGGTGATTGAATGGCGGGAAGACAGCACAGGTGGGAGTGTCTGGGTCTGAAATGACAGGAATGGAAAATACTGAGTGAACGTTGGGAATAACAATGAGAAGCGTGACATCTAATTTCTACTCAACTTAATTTTGTTAAAGTGTTAGTTGGACTGCAGTATCTCAGATTCTTTCCTAAAGTTTCTGAATGGGAAGAAGGGAAAAAGTAAAGGATTTCCTAATAGCAGAAGCATTTATTATACTTTTTATATACTGATCAGTATCGGTTTTAGTGAGCACGAACCTAAGCTCAATCCTTTGTGTACATCTGCTGTTGCACAATTTTTTTTCTTCAGATTGGGGGCAAAAAAACTTAGTTGGGCCAACCCTAGAAGAAGGATCTTCCCACAGCTTGTAGACAATATTCCCCAATCAGCTGCAACATTAAAACCGCTGGCAGGTGAAGAAAATAACATTGATCATCTCGTTACAATGTCCTGCTGGAAAACTTTGGGTCCTGGCACTCGTGGATGTTGCTTTGGCACCCACCTAGCTATTATTCCAGAGATAAATGTGCACAGATGTCATTAGGTAGACTTGCCGTTTCCTCCAAAACCCTTACCCTAGGATAGTCATAGCATAATGCAGGATCTGTCACGCTGAAGCAAAAGGGCACTTCCTGGCAAGTTTCATTTTTTACTCTCAAGTTTTCTTCTCATACATGATTGACAGATGCACAGTAAGCCTAAAAGCACTGCCCTAAAATGAAGTGTAGGGTCTGTAGAGTTTTACACTTTGACTTCACTGAAGACTGATTCCTGACACCTTTAAATTATATCTTCCAAAAGCTAAAAGTACAGAATTTGACAACATAAACACAATTAACTGAAATCCTTTGACCTCTTTATTCCACGCGCACCATTCAGATGACAAACATGGTTCAATACAATCAAAACCCCACTTTTTTGTATCAAATATAACCGGTGTAACAAATTTACAAATAGACAGCATTTCATTTTACTATACATTGTACAGTAGACTAAAAGTTTGCTGCAGTAAAATGCATTAAGTTTGTGAATTTAATTCACACCAGCAGTTGACATGAAATGGTTCACCATTTAGGGCAATACTGAAGCATTACACAAGAGCTGCAGCACTAACTGGCATGCTCTTATCCTGTCCTATTGAAATGCTTTACCAGATTTAAAATGACTATGACCTAAAAGAGGTTTCCAAGAACGGAAAGGCACATGTCAGTGTGACACTGAGAGCAAAGAACAGCTTCACCTGAAATGTCACTGTGATTGGCATTTGCAGAAAGATCCGGTGAAAATGTTCCTGTGCATCAGCCTCAAGAAGTTTGTGAAAGACGTGACACAAACTACTTCAGTCAGGGGAAAGAATAGAAATGCTGCCCCTTATATGATTGTCAGAGTTGTTACCATCAACAATAAATAACAGAAAATGACTTGATCGATTGGAATGCAAGATGTAAATTAACATTTGAGCTCTACAAAGAATAAAACCGTCTGCATAAAACATACATATAGAGGCCCGCACATGAGGACATTTAGAATAACATAATTTATCTTTGCTTTCTTTACACATACTCGAAGACAGCACATTGATAAAAATACATTCTCTGTTTGACTGCTGTTAAAACAAAAAACCAGAACCAGACAGGCAATCGGGCAGACGTGCGAGTAGACAGAAAAGCCAATGAATAAAAAAAAAAATACAGTATATATCCCCTTTGCGCCCTACAAGTTGTGTCCTTTTCCACAGTGTAAGCTGATCCGTTCCAACCCCACAGTGTTTGGAATAGCATCCCCATCTTCCAGGCATGGTATCCGGATTTTCCTAACTGGAATTCTGAAATGGATGGCTGGTTTTATTCCTTTGGGAATCAAGAGAAAGAAACACCTGACTGGCTCTACAGGCAGCCAAAAAAGGCACTGACACTGGTCCATGTTCACGCCCGTCCTACATTTCTGCCCTCCGATTGGTTCCCTTGTCTCGACCAGCCGCATCCTCCTCTACCTCCTCTTCTTCCTCCTCGTAATTCTCTTCCTCATTATTGTTCATGGCATTTCTGTGATCTCCCTCCTTTCTTGGTCCTTCCTGGTGTTTCACTTCATCCTGGAGCAAATCACATGCACACAACATGATTTAATGGCCATTACATGGACTCGTGTAAACATTCAATTTCTGACGTTTTTCCACAAAACACGACAATTTCAGAAATTTGTGTGTATTTCACTTGAGGCATGGAGTGATTATTTGCGTTTTGTACAGTGGAGCATGAATGAAGCGTAAAGTGAAAGCTCCACTGAGCTCAAGTTGCAGACAAAGTGAGAGGCAGAGTATTAAACATAAGACCGTCAAAGAAAACGACAGGCTGAGAAAGAAATAGTGCTTGCTTCATGTGCATTAAAATGATATAAGTCATTACATTCACAGGTTTGAAAATCTTTTGCAATAGCGATAAATTTGAACTGTGAGACAGAATTACTTTCCACCTTAAACAGTGCACATACAGTGCTCCCGGCATCAACTGGGGACTATAAATAAATTCCTTTTGTTCTCCAAGGTCAGATGTGAGGATTAGTTAAAGAGCAGAAAGTACTAAGGAGTCAAATGTCGTTACGGCACTGTGGACTGCTGGTTATCAAAATGTCTACATTTTGAAGGTATCACCTCCTTAATTACTAAAGAAATGTAAATAAAAATAACTCCTTTTGAGCATTACGTGACTGAGAATCATAAATATTCTGTAGGTGAAAACACTGCAAGCTTCTCCATTCACACAGACTTCCTTCTGGTGCAAATTAAATGAACCAACCCCAGGTGAAAACCCGACACCCCGACAGACTCCAACACCTGATCTCCCTTAGTTATCACGACTCGGGTTGGGTTCAAGTTACAGGGACAAAACACAGACACACACTCGTGCTAACACAAGTGCATCCCTCCACAGTTCATATAATTCCAGATGTGATATGAAAACATTTTACCAGGTAAAACAGCTGTTGTATCCAGTAACTCTTTAAACGGAACTCAATCAGTGGGCAACACAGCTGTATGCTTTCAGGGGAAGGCCCACTGATGGCCACTAGATACTGGATCCAAGCAAACTGACTAGCAAAGTGATTGGGAAAACCCGCAACTTCTATCTTAAGTCTATATTTTTATAAACATCACATTGATGATCATGATCTGAATAGATAACTACTAACTGAGTTGGGGTGGAATTTCTACATTTTTTCACAGTATGCCCCTTCAGCTCCCTCCATAGGTTTGTGGAGGTTGCAGATCACAATAAATCTCTTTTTTAAAGCCAGAAACCTGCTGACTAGTTCACTGCAGAACCCACCTGTTCTATGTTCTCTTCGTTATACGGGTCCTCTCCTTCCTCTTCAACCTCCTCTCTCTTCTGCCCACCAGCTATGTCCTCCTGGGCCTTCAGGACACCAGACAAAAGGGTTACATATACAGCAGTTCTGTTGTCATGGCGTGGCAAACACACCAGAACAAAGATAAACTGAAAATGACACTGTAGTTATATTGTCCTGGTGTTTGGCTCAGTGTGAGACATACTACACATTTGTGCAGCCTTTCTGCTATGCTATTTTTGCTCATTCATGTCTTTTTTATTGGTTCTCTATATGTAAAACATGTCTACGCATGTGTTACCTCATCTTCCTCCTGGTACTGGTCATCCAGATTGTCTTCTTGTTGATCTGGGTTTCCAGCCATCTTAAAGCACACAAAACACACACAAGTTAAAACAGCACTTAAATATCATTTCTTTTTCTAGATCCTGAAGTTTTTCCCCTATTTCAGCACTCAGTGTCTTCATGCGGCTGTGATCTCTGCACTTGGTTCAGTTGATGCCGTATATAGCTTCTGTGTACCCGACTGTTGCCTTGAATGGGTTTCTGTCCTCTTACTCACCACCAGTTCCTCCTCCACAGCAGGTTGTTCGGGGCCTGGGTGTGTGTCTGTGTGCTGGGCTGGCGCTGCCTGCTCCTCTTCCTCTTCTACAATCTCTTCTTCCTCTCCAGCAGCCCTGTGCGGCAGCCGTTCGTCCTCGGCTTCCTCAAACTCATCCTCTCCCTGGTTGTTGGGGTCGTCCTCGGGGTCCAGCTCGCCCTCGACAGCGCCCTGTACAAATTAAGACCACAGCAAAATATGGCACAACTCAAGAGAGTAAGGATCGAGCCAGAATAATAATGGAAAATCTATGGTGCAATAAATTTTGTGGATACAATAAAAACGCAGTATTAAGGATTTCCAAGTTAAATATGTTCGCTGGAATAAAACTGTCAGTGCACTCTGAGGTTGTTGGCATTCAGAAGATTTAATGAATCACTCAGTTGATGGACAAGTGGAAGATAGAGAGCGCGAAGATGAATACTGCAGTGTAGGACAGCGGGGCGGGGCAATTACAGATTCAATGCTATGATGGATGAATGAATGGATGTATGACACATGATACACTAGTGTGAGCGCTAAGTGAGTGAATGAGCTGCAGGGATAGACAGATGCTGAAAACATGTGTTAACAGATGGAGAGAGCAGGATGGAAAGACTGACAGACGGACAATCACCTGCTGATGTGGAGGCACTCTGTGATCCACCTCTTGCTTCTCCTCCTCCTCATTTAACATATGGACATCTCTATCTGTTAACACAAACAAAATCCACTGAACCAACCAGCTGCTGCTGTGAGCTTTTCTAGCACAATCAGACACTGAGAAAGAAAATACATTAGGCTGTATGCTAATATGATGTAATGACAAACATTTTAAATATCTGACTATTAATCTGGATCCCAGGATTTTTACTCGTAATCTTTCGATCTCACCTTCTTCATCATCAGTGTGACCTTCCTCTTCTCCTTGGACTATGTCATTGTCCATGTTCTCATACTCTGTCCTCTTCCTATTAACAACAGACAGCAGTCAGAGAAGTGCAGCCCCTACTGTAGAAACCACATCAAAATAAATATATATACTGCTTGGCATTCTGTAGTTCTAGTTCTTCTCTCTTCAGCTATCAATACACATCTAACTGTATATAATTTGGGTGGTAGACTTCGAGGAATCATCCCTTTACCACTGTCTTTGGCTTTGTCCTAGTTTGATTCCTAGTGGATTGGAGGGTGATGGATGAGTGTTGTTACTGCCATAATTATAAGTAATAATTAGTTTGTTCAGTAGTGAACATCACAGTCAATTAATTTCAGTTTGCAGGAGGGAAGTTCTATTTTGCGAGGATTAATGAGTGAGCTGAAATGTTCCTTTTAACTAGGGACGTATACAACTAGTCGATTTGACAATTAAACACTACTACCCTCACTAGTCAGCACAAGAAATACAAGTTAGGTAAACAAACGGATAATATTTTATTAATGTACAACACTGGTTAAGTGCTTTATCTTAGAGCAGGGATGTCAAACTCCAGTCCTCGAGGGCCACTATCCTGCATGTTTTAGATATTTCCCTCTTCTGACACACCTGATTTAAAAGATCAGGATCATTATCAGGCTTCTGCAGAGCTTGATGATGAGCTGATCATTTGAATCAGGTGTGCTGATTCATCTAAAACATGCAGGATAGTGGCCCTCGAGGACCAGAGTTTGACACCCCTGTCTTAGAGCTACCTATGACTGCAGCCCAGACAGTTTGCCTGGACGTTCTAAACTAGCAAACAAATCAGCATGTTCATAAAACCAGTGCGGTTTGACAGTCTTTTGATCTAGAAAGTGAAAACAAGGGTTGCACGTAGGTTAGAATAAAAAGGCATATAACCACATGATTGGTGCAATCCAGAACCACATTCAGCAAAAGGATGAGAATGTGAACTGGCAAGGAAAGAAGGCTGCTGGTGCTGCTAATGTTAGCCACACTTTGCAAGCTCACATTCATGTGCACGGCCACAAGGACAACACGTTATTTAAAATCTGTTTGGTTATTTAAAAATGTGACTTCTTCTACTCTTAGTCTAAATTTACATTTTCTCTTAATTGACAGGAGAATTAGTCATTGGGATCGTCCATGTAAATAAAATTCTTTTTGAAAACCATATTAATATAAAAAGCAGCCCACTCTATCTCCTTGTGGTTTTTGACTTCCTGCAGCAACAAGACTAAAGATGAAGTACACCATGTTAGTACTGAACTTCAAAAGCGTTATTATATTTATATTTTTTAATGAGTTTAACAAGCATTTGCCTCTTATGTATTGGCATGGAGGAGGATATATTAAAACCTGGCACATTAACCTGAATCTATCTCTACTGATCCTGTAATTCTGAGTTTAAGTAAATATACATTTTCACAATTGGAGCAAACTCTTTGTGCAGTTTGTTAAAATCTGACCTTTGGTGCTCTTCTCTCAGCAGCTGCTCCCGTCGGTCAGCCTCCCTGTGCTGCTGCTCCTCTCTTTGCTGCTCCTCCTTCAGCCTCTGCTCTCTCTCCTTCAGCACCCTCTCTCTCTGGGCCTGCAGGCTCTCCTGTCGCATCTGGATCTGCCTGCGCTCTTCGGCCCTGTGAGCCTCCAGGCGCTGCTGCTCCTGCTGCTGCTCGTAGGCCGACTTCACATGCTCCACCTGGGCTGGTGCCTGGTGCTGCAGCTGCGACTCCTGATGTAGCTCCACATGGGGAACCTTAGAGATAAAAAAAGACGTGCCGAAGAAACAAGCAGAACAGAAAGGGAAAGCATTAGAGTAAATCAAACACACTTAGTTGCTGCTAATCTAAGTAATAAATGTTGAAGTATGATATTAATTGTCCTTCGGGAGATGAAATTGACAGCATACAACAATGAACAGAACACACAATGTGCAAGCTGTCAGTAATCACAGAAGTAAACACTAAAAGGTTGCTATTTATATCAGTTCCACTGGGACCTTTGCTTTGAGCAATAGCTGTGTACTCATTATGACAAGGACACGCGTGTCTAATTTATAATTAAAAGCTTTGTTATGTTGCTCAATAAAGCTATTCTAAAACAATTTAACTCACATCATACACTTGTTAACAAAAGCTAACAAACACTTGTAATGACCAAGTGTATTAAAGCGGTCTTCAGTTTCCAGGAACTCTTACAAATTTTATTTTTCTATGATAGAAAGATTGAAACACATGCATCTTTGTCACAAAAAACAAATACGCATTTTGGTTCTGTCATAGATTTATTACAAGTCTTCTGGAAATATGACGAAATCTCCTGGATCAAATATATAAATACAGCAATTCTAATATTTGGTAAAATGTTCTTTGGCCATTTTCTCCTCAACTAGGCACTTTTGGCAGCCATCTACAAGCTTCTGGCAAGCTTCTGGTTGTATCTTTGACCATTCTTGATGAATCGGTGTAGTTAAACTAAATTTGTTGGCTTTCTGATGCAGACTTGTTTCTTTAGCAACAATCTGACTTTGGGGAGGCCAGTCTAAAACCTAAATTCTAGCCTGATTTAACCATTTCTTTACCACTTTTGATGTGTGTTCGAGCAGATTTTCTTGTTGGAAAACGCAACAGCATCAAAGACCTAACTTTCTGGCTGACGATTTTAGGTTTTCCTAAAGAATGTGGAGGTACCCTTCCTTTTTCATTATTCCATTTACTTTGTGTAAAGCACCAGTTCCACTGGCACTAAAACATCCCCAGAGCATCATACTTCCACCACCATGCATGACAGTAGGTTTGGGGTTCTTGGGGTTAAAGGCCTCAACCTTTCTCCTCTTAACATATTTCTGCAATTGTCGCCAAATAGCTTAATTTTTGTTTCATTTGACCACAGAAGTTTCCTTCAGATACATTTTCTTTGCTCATGTGATCAGCAGCAAACCTCAGTCAAGCTCTAAGGTACTGTTTCTGAAGGAAGAGCTTGATTATTTCATGGTAGCCTCTCAGTTAATGGCAAAGTAAAACACACTTGTCTGTTGACCGACTTAGGACCGACTGACCCATGTTCAACTGCTGTTTGCATGGAACCCTTCTCCACTTCGTCCTTCAAAGTTCTCATTTGAACATTAATTACTGTCAACAGTAGCTTCTAATTCATTCAGACCTGCTTTTAATGATTCTGGTTGACTCCTGACCATCCTGAGCAGCACGTGATAGCGTGTATTTTCATCCTGATTGAGGCAGTAATAGAACTCTGAAATGTACGTCATACTTATAAACATTTGTTTGCACATTTGATTTTGGAATCTGTATCTGCTTTTTATGGCTCCAAGTGAATTTTTTGACTTATTTCAGTCAATTATTTGCTTTTTCAGATCTTTGCTGAGCTCCTCAGACAGTGTTTGTGGCTGAGTCTAATTAGTGTATCAAATGGGCCCTATTTAAATTGGCTCAGAGGAGTCATCAGCTGTAGTCAACTGTAATCACTCACAAGAAGGTAAGAGGTAATTCCACAAAAAAACCCATTACACTACATCAGCAAAATTAATAATTCAAGATGTTTTGCGTATATTTTTGACCCAGTATATTTTGTCATGTTTCTAGAAAATCTATAATAAATCTGTGAAAAGAACCAAATTCATGATTGTTTTTTTCTGACAAAGATGCATGTGTTTCAATCACTCCATCCTAGAAAATTAAGAGTTGTAGGAATTACTGGAAATTCAAGACTGCCATGATTTAAACGGTCTTCACATGTGTTGGTAAACTTTAGTTCACAACTGTATGTATGTACACAAGTTTAAAATGTTAATCACTCCAAACTAGAAAAAGTAAAATGAGGTACAGTAAATTTAGGCCAGTTCAAGGCCCCTTTAAACCTCGTTTAGATTAGATAGAGTAGTATAAACCAGGTCTGACCGGCTGTGGCTGGTGTCTGTGTTGGTCCAAGGCGTTCTCGTCTGGCTGTTCCTGTTCTGGCTCCCCCTCTTCCTCCTGTTGCTCATCCTGTAGTTGATCAGGATCCTCCTCCAGTTTCTGAGGCTGTCCTGCTTGGGCCATCTCCTCCTCTGCCAGCTCCCGCCTCCTCTCGGCCTCTCCCTCCCTATCTTCGTCTTTCTCAGACAGGGTGTGCTGGGATTCAGTGGGGTGAGGCTTGATCTCAGACTGAGCATGCACTTCCTCCACTCTGTGGTCCAACTGAGAAGAACGTCACAAGAGAAATCTTAGATCTTTGCATCATCATATTTACTGCATATCTTTGGTTTTCTCCTGATAAACCAAATATTTACATATTTAACTTGAAAGTCACAAAGGATCCCACATTACCCTTGTATCATGGTCCTGGTGAGCCTGGTGATCTTCATGAATGGTGTCATCTCTATGCGTCTGTTCCAGTAAGGCAGCCTGTTGGCTTTCATGGCCATGGGACTCAGGTGCTAAGTTGGCTGCCTGCGGCTGCTGAGGGATATGGTTTTGCTGATGCTCTGCCAGGTTGGGTGCCCTTTTCAAGGATTCCCTGAGCTGCTTGTATTCATCCACCTGCATCTAAAGGGAACAACAGGAAAGCTAAGATTAGTCAAATCCTGGGGGAACCAGTCATACTGAATGATTATTACTATAACCAAATGGTTCCATTTTACAAGTCACCCTTTACTGTGGACTTTATGAATTCTTGCTTGAATTTGTAATACTGAATTACAGATATTTATAATTAATGATAACTTTTGCTGCTGGCTAATTAGAAAATACGAAACCCAGGATCTTTCAACATTGGTTTTGTTAATGCCTTAACTACTGGAGAGATTTTCCAAAATGCAGGCAACACGTAGTAAGTCATTTAATTTATCAACAGTAAAGCACTACAGATGATATACACTTTTTTAAAGGAGACCTGGGGTAACTAAAAATTGTAAATAAAAATGTTATTGTGTGCAATCCTTGGACTAAAATCTCAAACTTACACTTTAATATTGGCAATAATAAAACCGAGCTCTTTATCAATTTTATATTTTGAAGAATTTGTTACAAACACTTTTGTTTTTAAAATTTAAATGTTATCCAAACCAAAGAGCTGCACAATAACTCAAAATGCACAAAAGACAGTTAAAAAGTATTAAAACTGTGACTTTAAAATATGCAAATATTTTATTAGAGACACAGCAGACAACATCAGGAGTCCAAAGATGACACTTTGCACTCTTGGTGCTATTGTTTAGCATTTGAAAGTTTCCTCTGTGCTACAGACAGAATTTGCTCAGCTAGAGGAGATCCCCCCCCCCCATCCCATCTCCATCATCAAAACACCAAATGAGGGAATATCTTTTAGAAGAATGGTGTCCGTTCCTCCCACCAGAATTGCAGAGACTTTGAAAATCAATGCCAAAGCGCACTGAAGCAATTCTTGGGTTCTGAACATTTGGGTCAGTACCAGAAAAGTGTAAAGACGGATTAAAATACTGTTTGTTGTTAAATGTGAGAAAGTGAGAAAGACACTGTCATTACCTCCGTTTTAAAGAAAAAACAATCATTTACATCAAGAACTTAGTGTGCAGTCACTATTCCGCTTGCATCTTGAAAAAATAACATTTCTTTTAAATTTACTATTTATCTGGTAATACAGGCATTTCTTTTAAAAATGACCCTAGAGATGGGCCCCCTCCTATGTACACGCACGCATACTTTTTATGTATATGCACACAGACACTCTGACAAGGCAAGCAGGTTAAATTCTAAAAATTCTTCCTAAATTCCTCGCTTGTCCCTTTGTCTCACTCCAGTTGCTCCATTATAGGTTTCTGGCTGATTGGCTGCAGTGTGCTTTAGATGTACTGCTCTGACAGCCCTGACTAAACCAAACCCCCTGGAGTGAAAGGAAAAGAGTGTGTGCGTGTGTTTGGGGTGTGTGTGTGCTCGACCAGAGGCACTGATGGAAAGCAGAACAGGCTTTAAAACAAATTAGCAAATGCAGACAGACAGAAAGAGAGAGAGAGGGCAAGAGTGGAGAGTGAGTGAATATCCATCAGTGTGAACGGAGAGGAAATCAGCAGAGTAGTGTATGTTCAATAAACCATTCAGGCATTTCAAAGGTCACTCTCAAGGAGAAACAGCAATATCTGATCTAATTAGCCCAAAAACCAAGCAACACCGCTGGCATTTTTCTACTGAGGATTATACAGTCCACTGCAATACACATTCCTCTGGTTTACTGAGACGGCTAAATTAATGATGAGTATGCTTTAATTACACTTGATCCTATAAACAACATAATATGACAAAGAATGAGGAGTTTTACATCATCTCTGGGGACATGCTGGTTACAGGACTTACTCTTTAGTTTCCTGCATGAGCTTGTTTTTCATCAGGCTGCCAATTCCTCATTTGTTTTGACAACTAAATAAAGGCTCATTCAGATTGGTGACATATATTGTACAACAGTAACAGAATCTCCCTGTCACCTAGCTGTTTTATTCCATGTATGTTGTCTTAGACTTTGTACTGCCACCATGTTTAAAAAATGATACTACACACTTAATGTATAATGATATGTGACAAAACATCCATGGAGATATTATATGTGAAGTCACACATGTCTGGATATGTGAAGCAAACACATATTCAGCATCAATCAGTTGATTTATTCAGTGACTGCAGTAAACAATATTACTGCATCTCTGCGCTGCCGTCCTACCTGAGCTGCAGCCAGCGCACTCTTGTGGTCTTCCAGTGTCAGTGCGAGCTGGTTGTGAGCTGCCTTCAGGTCCTGATGTTGGACCTGAACACAAAGGTGCAACAGACGAGCGGAAATGAGCCGTTTACCTTTATGTAAGGGTCACATTTTTCCACCAAAATATTTTTATCCCAAGTCAAATTTAAGATAAGACAAGTTTTACCAGTACATTTTCATAAATCACTGATGGAATAGTATTTCTTCAGTTTCAGAAAGGCAGATAATGATTTTTAGGCATCTTCAACTCACATAAAAAAGCCAAACTCGAGCAGACATTTACGAAAAGACAAGACAGCACCTTCTGTTCTCACCTGTGCATCCTGCAGCTGTGTGTGGATGTCATGATGAGCTTTCCTCAGCTGCTTGTTCTCCTCTCTTAGGTTATATACATTCTCTGCCATAAGAAACAAGACACACATTAATAGAAAGCATGAATTTTACCAGAGGGCAGTAAAACAAGAACTATGTTTTCATGAAAAATATTTAAAATAATTAGAACCATTACATTTTACACACATATTTACATTACACATCCTTATAGGTTATGCTATAAACTGTGGGTCGTCTTGTCACTTATGTGCAAAATACTTTTTAGCAATATGGTGAAACAAATCCTTGTTTGTTTTGAGGACTGAAGCTTGGAGCTCAGGATAGTTTCAACCCCATATTACATGGTAAAATATGACAAAACTATTTTCCAGTGCAGGATCAAAAATTCGCAGTGAAGCATTTTTACTTTAGACATGCAGTATTGTATTAAGTCAGAAGATGGAGACAGAGTAGGAGTGTTTAAGGATGATAGGACGACATAAAGCTACACTGCATTGACATAATACATACACCGAACAGCCATAACATCATGACGACCTGCTAATATTGTGTTGGTCCCCTTATGTGCTGAAAAATGCTCTGAACCATTGGGCATGGACAAGAGGACCTCTCAGGGTGTCCTATGGGGTCTCGAACCAGGACGTTAGTAGTGGATCCTTTGGCTTGTGCAGTGAGGCCTCTGTCAATCAAACTTGTTCCACTGCATCCTTTTGATGCTTGATCAGAATGGGGTGTAGGAAGTTTGGAGGTCAAATCAACATGTTGGGTCATTGTCATGTTCCTCAACATGTTTCTGATTGATGTTTTTTCCATGTGGTGGGGTGCATTTTCCTGCGGGGGTAGACCAGTGACTTTTGGTATTTCCATTTGCATGAGGGAGTGTGCTTGTTGTGGGACAATGTTTATTTGGGTGTTTAAGTCTCATTAACATAGATGTTAAAATCCAAAGTTTTCCATCAGAACACCACATAGTACCAATATGATCAATGTTATTCACTTCACCTATCAGTGGTCATAACGTTGAAGCTGATTGGTGTATATGTATGTGAATGAAATGATGACAACAAAATGGTCTAAAAATTTTGTCTCCCTGCCATCACTACCTTTGAGTTGGGAGATTTCCACTTCTTTGGTTTGCTGCAGTTTGTCAAAGCGCTCCTTATGTTCGTCCAGCAGCCGGCTGTGGTCCTCGCCCTGGACTTGGTGCTGCTCCTGCAGTTCGTAATACTGCCTCTTCAGGTCATCATGCTGATTCTGACAGAAATAAAAAGATTCTTGTCATTGAGACATGGTCTCCCCCGTTACACCACAAACTATAAAGCACAAAGAGGAAGGATGTACAGGAAGGTCAGGGATAGTTCACATGTTTTAACGACAGGAAGAAAGAAGGCGTATTTCTGTGTCAGTGGCAGGAAGAAAGAAACCCACAGGCTAAGAATGAGTGTATCTACGCTTGTGTTGGGGTTATGATGATCCATTACCTTTAACATCTGATGCTGCACTTGTAAAGAGTTGAATCTGCTGCCGGAGTCTTGCTGTTTGAGCATAAAAACAAACATTACAGAAAACCCCAAAACAATTTCACATCTGCTGTCTTTGTAGTCCTAGCAAATTGTTATTGTACCCACAGATTATGGTGAAGAGATTAATTATATAGCTGGTAGTGGCAGTTATAGCAACACTACATGGCACTAGCACAAGAGAAACAGCAAAACATAGGGTTACACTACAGAGCTTTTCACAGACATTTAACAAGGCGTTGCAGGCGGATAGCTAAATTCTCTCCAGTTCATAACTGGAGTAACCAATGTGTCAAATTAAGTTTGAAGATAAAGTTACTTAGTCGAAGGAAAAATTGAATCAATGTGGAAAAAACATACCTTCTCCTTGTTCAGTGACTGTTGTGCTTCGAGTTTATAAACTAGATAATCTATAAAACACAGAAAAAGGTAATTTTAACAAGTGTAAAGGAAACTACACATTAATTTACTTATAAAAAAAACATAACATTACAGTGAGGTTACACATAGCATTTATTGAGCAGATGTTTTACTTATAATAACAATGCATTACTTTAATGTCTAATATTTGTTCAACCATATGTATTTCAAAATGAGAGGAGTTTCCCAAAGCTCCTTTAAATGGAGATATACATCAAGAGTCAAAATTGCACTTAGATGTTACTTTTCTCACCTTCTTTGGCCTTTTTGTGCTCTAACCTCTCCTTCTGAAGAGACTTCTCCAACCTGGAGCGGTGCTCATACACCACTGAAAATATAAAAACACAGAGCTAAGAGAGGAGATAAAATCAGGGAGCAGAGCACAGAAAGTTAGCGAATGCTTTGAACTCTATTTGGGCCAGATGGAAGGGAATCCAAACAGAAAGAGGGCTGTAACACAAATATGTACACTGCACAGAATATATACTGTCAGAGATGCTTAAACATTTGTTGTAAGAGTCAGACCAGGAGAGGATGTGCAGTTTTCTGGTTTTCTGGGAGCCCTGTGTGATATGTATTTAAGCAGACAGTGATCTAAGGACATGACAGCTCGTCCATCAGCAGAAAGCTGTGGTATTCACCCCAAGACTGATTGTCCAAAGGTATTTAGAGGTACTCCTAGTCTGGTTCAGGCTGCTTTTTGTGCTCAAGTAACAGTGAAATCATGCGGTAATGGGTCACTGCAAGAGAGTTTTTGAAAGTATGCTTTGCCTTGATTAACTTTTTTCCTAATCCTGTCAAGGTGAGAATATGGTAAATAATCCAAGTATAATTCTTAATCCCAAAAGCCCCTTTATGCACTAAAATCTCTATATTTGAACTAAAATCTTGCTTGAGCTCTTAGATTCACTTCTAATCTCTGCAGCTGTCCCCTAAACTCCTCACCTCTCACACAGATTCCCCTTTAATTACTTGCATTTTCCACCCTTATCAGGTTTAACGTTAAATTTTTAAAAAGTCCCTTTTATTAGGCGGCAGGCCACAGGATACACTGAAGTACTCTGATGCAACAGACAGTTACACAGCACAAACAACGCAACAAATGAATCAGTAACGGCAGGTTTACATGCTGCACGTCCCTTTTTGCGTCAGTTCAGCTGCTCCAGCCGTTGTTGCATTTGTTCTTTCAGATGAAGCCTGATAAGGCGTCTGCTGAATTATGTTTCTAGAACAATCTTGAGGCTTCCAGACTCTTTTTGCAACTCATGAAAGCATTCTGTAACTTTGTTTTGCCTAGGGAAAAGTGACAATAATTGCTTTTATAAACACTCTGCACAGACACATACTCAGCCTCTTACCCTCAGTACGTTCCACTAAGTCTTAAAAAGAAGAAGATATGGACAGCCTCTCATGTTACAATTACTCTGGCTCTAACAACTTGTTCTGATCTTGGGGGCAGGCTGTGATTCATCCATTAAAAAACTGAACTCTGAACATGAAGTCTTGACTTCATCCTGCCTTTGGGGGCTTGGCAGTCAAACTGATGATGTGGCTATTCTTCCTTATGAGTGCCACCTCAACAGATTCCAGGATAAACTGTTAGCTACGTCTATTCTGTGATAATTCCCCAAAGACAGCGAAACTGAGAAGGAGTGGAGAAGAAAGAGAGTTGGTGAATTACAGAGAATTAGCAGAAGAAATGGAGAGGAGGAGACGGCTGACATATATTAACACAAATAGGGCAAAAATAACTTGATATACTAAGAGAAACCCACAGAAACAGAGACATAATAGGTGTTATGATGTAATAAAGTAATGTTAGGTAATTGTAAACATAAAGTTAAGTACTGGTTACCTAAATTATTAAAGGAGATACAAAAATATAGGCTCTGATAATGTACAATACAAAAGTGACGACAACAAAAGTCACTTTGATCCGAGATCCAATTTCAATCTTCACTGCTTCACACTCTGATGTTGTTATAAAGGGGTATTTCCAATTCACTGTACTCCATATATTATGTGACGTGCCACTGTACACCCTTTTGTACACACAGAGACACACAATTTTTAGTAACTTTAACGTTATTTGATTCAGATTACATAAACATTTTCTGCTGCACCAGTTGCTGTGTTTTGCACATGCTGCTGCTATGTGGCAAGGGAAAGCAATCCCATCTGTTTCAAGCCAAACCGGCTTTCCCAGGTGATTTAGGGTCAAATGTTAGAAAATGATAGGCTGTGGCGACACTGTTTGCTGCAGTGACAATGCAAAGTTTTACAAAGCTGTTGAAGAAGTAGCATTCAACTTTCAGGTTTAGCAGCCTACAGAAATGGCTGAAATCCAACAGCCTTTCCCACATTCTTTCTGTTTTCTTTGAGCTTGATCAGGGGGACGTTGAGCTTCATCGGATTAAGGAGGTTTTATTTTGCCATACCTCCTCCGCAGTGCCAAAGATGAGGCCATGTTGCTCTTCAATGAGCTCAGCTCAGGCCACACCGCACACACCCTCTCCCTAGGGGTCAACATGACCAGGCAACTCTACAAAGCAGCTACAGTCTAAAAAAGGATGTCCGTTGAATGTGCGTTAATAAAACGCACTAATAGCAGGATAAGTCATAATTTACATAGCACGTTTAATATAGAAAACTCAGTGTTCCTCACATAAACACAAGGATACATTTAGAAAGGAAGAAAAAAATCATGTGAAAATTAGTTTTTTTTTCTCTTTTCTCCCTTGCACTTTACATTTCAAATAATTCCAATATGAAGAAACCATAATACAAATAAAAGCTGCAAGCAGCGTTGACGGTTCCTCGCTTCTCGCTGGTCAGTGACTGATACATACCATCAGGCCCCGAATTTGATCACGCCTGTGAAGTTTCACAGCCGATCGGAGAATGTACAGACTAGTTAGACTGCACTTCCTGTTTCATGGCGTGCTGGTGACTGAGACAGGAAGTAGCCATATGCATCTCATCAGGGTGGGACTTCTATCAGGTATATGAATTTTCAGGCCAATCGGAGCACGTACAAAGTAGTTAGACTGTACTTCCTGTTTCATGGCGTGCTGGTGACTGAGACAGGACATCCCCATATGCATGTCATCAGGGCCTGAATTTGATCATGCACATGAAGTTTCAGGCCATTTGGACCACATACAGACTAGTTACACAGCACTTACTGTGTCTTTCATGGCAAAATGGCCACCTTTTTGTCAGAACCACCTGTAGTATATGCAGGCCAAATTTGAGATCTGTGGGAGTTATCCCCTAGGACAAGTTTGCTCTTAAAATGTGAAATTTCTGGAAAAATGGCACACAATTTTTTTTTTAAAAAAAATTCCAAAATAGCCAAATGGCAAAATGTTTTGCTCACCACCACCTGTAGTATATGCTGACCAAATCTGAGATCTGTAGGAGTTGGCCCCTAGGACGAGTTCGCTCTTGAAAATATTTTTTAAAAAAAACAAAAACTTCAAAATGGTGGATTTCCTGTTGCATTGTGGGTATGGGTTCTTGAGGTTTTTTTGTGCGTCTTGTCGTGATACACGTGTAGCGAATTTCATGGCTGTACGTGAAACTAACTAAAATATAAAGACTTTTTTAATTTTCTAGGGGGTGCTACTCAGTCATTTTGCCCTTCACATGTGTAATTTCCTCAAAATATTTCAATTTTCGCCAGTCCTGATGTACATGTCAAGTTATACACGTTTTCGAGTATGTTTAGGGCCTGAACAGTCTGTTTTAAAATTGTGCGTAATAACAATAAATGGAGCAAATGGAGCCCGTGTTCCTTTTAAAAATGGCAAATTAGCAATGGTTAACTGATAACTATTCCCGTGAATGAGGGACAACTTCCCAAAAACAGTCTCCAAACTCTCACCGACACACTGACCCATTTTACACGTGCTCTTATCTTGTTCAAACCTCAATGAGCATGGGAGTGAACATTTATTGTCTTGAGGGTTTCCCCCCAGACCAATGAAACACTTCCCTTACAGTGCGGTTAAAGTGCATCTGCAGAGCAAGAACAAGGGAGCTCTCTATAGTGGTGACCTTTACTGGCCTCTTGGTTTAGATGTGGAGAGGATTGGATTGGTTCAATTGGCTCATGGTGTGGACAGGGAAATGGGGACCAGGATTTTTGTCTGTGGTGTATTTGTGTGTTCACACTCCCTGCCTTGTGTACACAGACAAAAAAACACACAAGAGTCCAGTTCAATTTAGGAGGGAGTGGGATTGACAGAGATACAGACCTTTACTTTGTCCAAAAATGCACAAAGTGGTGTATGAATGTTTCATGTATGCAGTATCTATTTTGTCTATGCGATCAAAGAGCCTACAGAACAGCTACACTGTCTTTAACAGGTAATACGTCTCATAACTCAGTCTTCTCTACCTTCCAGTCAAAGACACACAATATGTATATAGCTATAGCTTTCACTGCACTGCAGTTCCAACATTTCTGCAATTATACACATCGACATTCTTGGCTTTCTTACAGCCATTGCACAAGTTCATTTCAGTTACACTTATTTTTAGCTTTCTCTCACGAGAGCAAGCAGGCCAAACTTATGCAAAGCATTCACCAAAACTTTCAAACTTCCTCCTCTGATACCAATTCCTGCAGCTTTCTTTCCACCATCTAATAGTAAACATAACCCACACAAGTACCTTTGTAGGCAGGAATTACACTTTTGTTACTCAAGCATGCAACCTGGGTAGTGTGTCTATGTTTTGTTGCGGAAATTGTAACTCAGTTAATCTGAGAAACCTCAGACAGGTGGGAAACTGGTTAGTAACTCACTTCCTTATCGACCAAAATAATGGACTTCAAGATGAAGGCTGAAAAGGCTTAGAGGTTTGGACATTTGAGCCTTTCAAGAGAGCTGGTACGAAGAGCTCTCTGCGCTAATGCTCATCCGACAGAAGCCACTGATCTAATTTTAATTCCATTTGATTAGAGTTTTGCAAATGACACAGGAACAATGAGGTC
The DNA here is from genome assembly GCA_024666655.1 of Dascyllus trimaculatus. Classification (NCBI taxonomy): domain Eukaryota; kingdom Metazoa; phylum Chordata; class Actinopteri; family Pomacentridae; genus Dascyllus; species Dascyllus trimaculatus. The sequence continues at coordinate 28,385,360 of CM045453.1, forward strand.
TGTGAGGGAGTGAATGGGTGTTAAATCACTGGGACACATTTGTCAGAGTGCACGCACAACCACAAAGTGCCAGTTGATCCTTTTAAATGACTGACAACTGCCAGCCTGTGGTTACAGTGGGTAACAGAGAATCAATACGGCTGGCTCACAACCCCCAAGCTATGGCCAACCTCTAAATATAGGACAAGAAAAACAGCAATCAACAGTCGGCTGTGGATATCAAGTGCGGGGCCTTGTGACGGGCTGAGTGATCTTCACAATGAAAGTTAAGGGTGTGGCGCATAAGTTGAGCAGTGCAGATGGAGTTAAACTATACTCATTTCATTCAAAGAGTCACATTATACGGTCATTTTTTCTGTTCGTGGATGCATTAGCTTTACTGCAGCTCTTTAAACTGGAAATCGGAGTCATTTGTTTAACACTGACCTGAAACTGACTAAAACAGCCTTCTTAGTCGTAGGAAAGCAGATTCAAACCCTGCATCTCATAAAGCAGTCTGTTCCTTTATCTTGACGACAAAACAAACACAGGCCTGAATGCGTGGGTATGCATATCATTTTAATGACATGACAGATAAGAGCTTAAGGGCAGCTCTATGGGAGATCTGCAGGACAAAGCAGTGGATGATAGGGATGGATGACTGCTTGTTAGGTGGATTAAAGGCTACATTAAATTATCAGGTCCAGAGTCTGGGCTACAACCCTGACACACTCCGACTCCTTGATGTGGGCACAAACCTTGTTTTGAACAGTCATGTGGGAGTCTGTCCTCCGCCTGGCAGTTAATTTTAAACTCATGGCATAATGGCCTGACACAAAACCTCACATCCTGTCAGCACAGCAGTGTGTTTGACTTTGTTTATATGAAGGAAGTAAATCATTGAAGTTACTGCTGGACACGGCTGTTTAATCTTTTATAAAGGCGGGGGAAGTAAGAAGTTCCTGAGGTTGGGGTTTTAATAGAAACACTGATGTTAGTACATCGAGATAAAATAGAGGTGGTCTATAGTGAACCTCAAGCAAACACAGTAATACATATTCACAAATTTTCAGAAGTGAATGTTGCAGTTGTTACTGATAGTTTTTTTTATGTTTCCTGGCTGTTACTAAATAACAGATGACTTCATGCTAACAAATCTTTACAAGGTTGGCAACTAGTCAAATTTTCAAGTGCAACCAGGAACACTTGAAAATCATCCATCTGGGATCTCAAGGCAAACTGCTGCATGCTCATCTTTATATGTAAGATAAGTTATTGATTAGGTCTATAACAATGTCACTATCAAGACTACACAAAGCTCTGTGCTGTTTAAAGGAGGATCTGAAAGACAATATGGCGAGATTAACATCAAAAATGTTGCAAACAATACTTGACTGACCCTGCCATGACCCCACTTCATACTTTGCTTTTTCAGTAGGATTATGGCAGTATATGGGACCATTCACATTATCAAAGTGGTGCACCACCCATCTGGATAGCTCAATTAAAGCTGGATTGCCTTATAACGTGATCTCCATGTTTAACGAATACGCCCACGGTGAGAGAAAAAAAAGCTCAATCTGCACCTAATAAAGCAAAACTGTACCTGATATAAACGTGGCGACTATACCCTTTACAGTGGTCTAATTGTGCAGCAATAAACTGCTCCCAGTGCTCCTGCCACGCTTGGAATACCGCATGTCCAAGTCCCATTTTGTATCCGTAACATGTGCCGGATCTCCTCTACTAAACTAAAACGGCGACCCTTAAACTTAAATTACATTTAGGGAAAGACGAATAAGTCAGGCAGTTTGCACCAAATGTTCACCCTCAGACGTCACAGCGGAATCAGGCGCTGACAGTGTGACCCAGGGGAACAAAATCATGGTGCACAACTTGTTGAATGTCAAAGAAAATTATGAGCATTTTCTTGGCACTCTCCTGAAGTGCCTTCGCCTGTCTTGGACACTGTGGGCTCTTCCACCACAAAGACTGTTGTTTAAGAGTTGCAGCTTGTATGCAGTAGTTTGTCATCAAGAATTCTCACAAAATATTCTTTTTTATATATTTTTTTTGCCTAATTAAAATGAAAACATATGCAACAAAGCCAACCACTTCTAATGAGATCATCCAGACAGAGGTCCCTTAGTGCAAGTACTAATTTTCTACTATACATTGTTATGCAAGTTATGGAGTTCACAAGAAAAATCTGGTTTCTCTAAATTGAGCAAATTAACTTGCAATTACAAATATTTTGAATTCTATATACCTGGTATCAATTTCAATTTTTTAGCCTAAAGTCTGGGAAGTTAATGTTCCATCATTAGCATGCAAAATTTAATCTGTCATCTGCTCCACGTGGGATAGCTTCGGTGAAGTTTTTATTGTTTTTGAGTTGTGGTGTTCACTACAATGTACCTACAGAGTCACAAACACCAACATGATAACATAATGTCCCACCAGTCATGTGCTATGATGGCCAAGCATAAAAAGTTGAAACTTAACATTGGGCTTTAGCAGCATGTTTTGCTTGCAACTAAGGTGACTGTGCTGCCATTCCCTCCAGCAGTGTCTGGAAGAAGCAGATGTTCAGGCTGACCCTGTGACTTGTAGATATACTACTGAGGTGAGCCCTGGGACACACAACCAGGTGTCTGTGCATCGTAGTTTCAAGTCGCCAGTAAACCTCAATTTTGTGAGGTATTTGACTTTTACAGTTTACCCATGCAAGCAGCAGGTCTGTCCAACCAAACGAAGACTCCAGTGAACTTTAAAGCCAGATCTGCCCAGCCCTTAACCTGGTTTATCTCAAGATTAGAAGGTCACCTAAGGTCATAGGTCAAAGACAGGTTCTTTGCAAATCCCAGCTTGGCTACAGCCACTGTGGTTACACTCCAGTTAGGCCAGACGGGAGACAGCCTGTTTCATTGGACTCTGTCTCTGTGGACTCACACCCAGTGAATAAATAAGTACTTATTTCAGATGTAGTTTGTATGTCATGCAACAACGCCTGCAACAAATGAGTACATTAAAGATTGATTAACCTGGCTATTATTTTCTGCAGTAAGTCTGTGTAACTATTTTGTCTAGCAAAAATCACGCCATTTGAAAATTCACAAAAATCAAGCTGATCTCCTATTACATCAGAATCTGCCTTATTGGCCAAGTGTGTGTACACATACAAGGAATTTAACTTTTTCTTTGCTCTTGTGCAAAAAAACATGCATTTAAACAAGAGCAACAGGCTGAAGAAAAGAAAATGAGTGTACATCTACAGATATGTGTGAAAGAGCATGTTTGAAGTGAGCCAAAGTTTAGTGAAATTGTACAGATTCTGATGATAGGAATGAATACAGTTATTACCAATAAATACTGGGTTACTGTCACTTGATATGCATGAGGTTGGTGGACGATGCAGTGCAATAGAGCAGAGAGTAATGCTGCATTGATCAAAAATAATAACAGGTGGTATATAGCAGATACAGTGGTTATAGTTGTTGCTGCTATTATGAACTAGAAGCTGAAACCAGCAAATGTGGAAGGGGAAATTGATTTTGAATAGCATTTTTTAACTTATTCCTTCAATATAAAGGTGCAAAGGGGAAGCCGAAATAAAGTACAGTCACTAATGAATCATACTAGGTGTACGTGTTTGTTTTAAGAGGTGAAAGCTTTTGTGAGGAAGCACGACAACAATAAAACTGCGGTTTTGTCTGTGGACTCTGGTTTGACATTCGCCCTGTCAGCTGTGGACATAAAACAACACCTCAGTCACATCATGTGTTTACCTTGGAGCTGTGCCGAGAGGGACTCCTGATGTTGCTGGTACTTGAGCGCCATCGCCTCGGTCCTCCTCAGCTGTCTGTGCATTTCGTAGGATATCATGCCCCCGTACATCATCCCGCACACCACGGTGACCAGCAGGAGACACTGGAAGATCTTCCGCTGCCTCCGGGAGCACACCCCGTTTCCCATGTTGGACCCGCACCCCTCCCCACTGTCTAAGCGAGAAAGCCCCGTCTCTGCTGCTGGAAAGTTCCGTCCCAACTTTTTTTTTTTTTTTACCCCGCAGACTAAAGAAGTCCCCCTCCTCACCTCACTCCCCGAGCATTTCCACGCAGAAAACACGAGTTAGCGGCTGCTAGTTGTAAACATTACTTTAGCGCAGCCGCAACTCTCTCCTGCGACTTCAAAGTAGCCGCTCAGATTTTCGCTTGACTTCAACTGAAACTCTGTCCGGTTGAAAAGCCGCACAAACCGACGCTGACGACCCCCAGCTGGCGTCTCCTTCTTCGGCCGCAGACTTTAACGGTACAACTCTGACAAGCTTACGGAAAAAGTTGTAACTCCGGGAAGGACGAGGCCTCCATAGCACCTTTAACTTTAGTTACGTGTCAGCCGAGCTACTGCCTGCCATCCAACTGAAACTCTGGAGGAAGTCCCGCCCCCTAGAAACCATAAATGCCCCGCCCTCCCAGGAATACCTCTTAGCGATTGGTCGATGGAGAGCTCCATCAAACAGCTGTAGATAAACCTTTACAAAGAGTTGTTGAGATCGTGAATACTTACGCACTTAGTTTATATTTTGTATTTTTTTAATTAATTAAAATGTATTAAAATTAATAAAAATAAATTCAACTACTTTTAAAATTAATTCATCTTAATATTATTTATAATTAATTAAAATTAATTTTAATTACTTGGTAAAAAAGTGTATTCCATTCAAAGGAAAGCCTTTTTTGGTAAATTCTCATTTTAAAAAGTCTAATTAAATTGACTGATTTAAAAACAAAAGGTGAAAACCTCCAAGGGTTTGTATAGATTTTATATGTCTTACCTATGATAATGTATTTCCTACCAATTAATTACTGTAGAAAGCGTAAAATATAAAACTAAGCCTAGGACACATCTAATCTGCATATTTGGGGCATTAGTCTCTTTTCACTCTAAGATAGTTACACCTCATACCATTATATAGCACAGCCCACATTCATAAAGCGACAACTGATGAACACCCATAAAAACATATGGATTCTGCTTGTTAAAACGTACATCTTAAAAAAACACACCTTTTGTTTCCTTTTTTTTTATCAAAACACAACTGACAATATCTTGATTGAGTGTACAATGCAGTTTATTCAAGTTTTTTTTTCTACAATATATGTAACAGTTATAATAAGATGGCATTGTCGATAAACATACCCATATAATTGGCCATGTACATTTAAGTTCTTCTGAAAAAGAAAATTATGCTTAAATAAAATAACTCCATCTCAGCAATTGTAACTACATAGACTGGTGTTATAAATACAAGTTCTAGAGCAGTAATATATACAACAAATATGTACTTTTTGTGCTGGATTGAAAAAGTATAACAGGCTCATTTAGAATGAATTAAGAAGTAAGAACAAGTAGGAATTGTGCAATATAAAAATAATTAGCAAAAACTTAATTTACTAGTGAAAAATGTCACTCTAATTGCATATTTGCAAAAAAAGCTTTTCACAAAACAAAGTCCTAAGAGATCACCCCTGTATCTGCAATAAGTCCACATTATTTCATCACCTGACTAAGGGATGTCGTTCATGCTATTGCGATTAATAAATAGTTCAAATTAAATGTTACGTTTTAAGTTCAATTCTTACATGTTTAAATGCAGTGTGTGCTCAATTATTTCCCCCCAGTATTCACACAACAAGCACTGTGCACAAATTCAAAATAGTAATAAAAGAACATGACTCATTTCCATATCTTAATGAGGTAGACAAATCTGCAGATCTCTGAAAGTACAGAACAGTGACAGCACCACATACTTACTGTATGACAATAACATCTGGCACAATATCAACGGAGTGATGATCTAAATAAATATCCATTTACAAAACTGTGACTACAAAGTTAAACTGCACATTAATAAGATGGCTGCTTGGCCTGTTTTGTTGGCATTAACTCTGCAGTGCAAAAACCAGAAAGATAAATTTGGCTCGATGACAGCATCCTTTCTGCTGTACACCTTGTGGCAGATAGGAAATTTATGAGCTAATTTTACACCTCATTACTTTAACAGCTCTCTTAATAACATCCTACTTATGTCTCTTTTCTTAGAACTTTCTTGAGACACATTATCGAGTCGTCATGTCTTCTTTATGCGTGTCATGAAAATGCTACAAAACAGAACGTCTATATAAGAAAACTCATCATGTACAAGTGCAGAGCTGATTCTGGGTTTGGGGAGGTAAAAAAAAAAAAAAGTTCCACAGCATTTTCTATGAAATACAATGTCTTAAATAAACCACTACCTTAGAAATCTAATTTAAGTGAATTTAAAAATAATTTACATGCAGTGCATTTATATTAAGACCATTTCTAGCTTAAAAAGGCACAAAGTTTTTCTCCAGGAGAGCAGAGAGGTTGGACCAGCAAGAGAGAAAACATCCCTTTTAAAGACAAATGAGGTCATTATACAGCTTTAGACAAAACAAACATCTTTCAAGTGGAGGGGTGGCCCTTGCAGACGTTCACATCCTATTTATTTCACATTATACAAACTCATTCTAGTGATTTACCATCTTGCTGGTGAAAGTCCCCTGATAGCCACAATTACCACTGAGAAATGACCCGACCAAATTTCTGTCAAACAAAAACATCAGTTTTTTCTGCCATTTACACTCACACCGGTTTTGCATCATGCCGCAGTAAAATACAAAACCAGGCAACTTGCCATACTGCTATTCATCCTACTTTCAGGCATTTATACTTCCCCTGCAGGCTTCGATGATAGCATTTACCCTGTCAAAATGTGTAAATATAGCAGGCACTTCACTCTTCCATAAAGCTTGGATTTGTGGAATGACATGTGGCGTTCAGCATCTCCCCCTAGGCTCCCCAGTGGCATATAAAAATACAGTTATTCCATGCAAAACAAAAGCAAGAAACCCCAGGGGAACAATCATTTAAAAATGGCAGTTCTCATAACCGGAAAAAGACTCAAGTCATGCTGACAAGACTGCCTAGAGATCGTGGAAATGCATCTAAACTGGAACTTAATTTAATCGCAAGCGTTAAGGAATATGCTGACTATATAATTTATGTAGCGTTTCCTGCCTTATTACCACTCTAAAGAATTCATCACTGTGTTTGTAGTCTTGAAAGCAACAATATCAGACTATAAAGATGCACCTATTACAACAAGCCTACTATGACCTTCTACAAGGCTTCAACAATGTCTCTGAAGTTGGTCACTGGTTGAGAAAAAACAACCAGTCTTTTCTTGACAAAGCTTTCCATGCTGGTGTTTGATCTCTGTCCTATAGCACTGACAGCTCCTCTTCCTCACACAGAAGAGGCTCCACCTCTGGGACACCGAGTAGTGCACTGCTTTTAACAGGGACGTTCTTCTTGTACATGATGAACTGGGCAGTGACCTGAAAATGTTAAGGCTCATACAGACACAGAGTTCAGATGACAGGTGACACCAACAACAAACTAAAATAGCACACTGACTGTTTTAAATGTACCGTATGTGAAAAAAAACTTTATAAGTAATATTTATTCCTGGATTTGATCAAAATAAAACTTTTAGAATACTGGTATTATCGTTAACCTTGTACAACTTACTGATTAGAATGGTGATTTAAAGGATACAAGAAAATCGAGTATGAGGACTCCCAGGCTGCCAATGAGCCAGGCCAGATGTTTGATAATGAAGGTCTGTTTGGAGCCCTTCAGTGCAGGGAGGACCACTATGACGCTTAACCCATATGTTCCATTACCCATCATGGCCAGGGCAAAGAGCAGGTAGGAGGTGCCCTCTGTAGACTGTCGCTGGAACTAGAATAGAATTTAGAGTACTGAATTAAAAGCTAAAAAAAATGAAAACAGAACCCGCACTGGGTTTGCAAGTATTAACCTTTTTATCAACAGACATTACTCCTTGTTTATTTTCGTATCGCTCTAGTATTCTGATTCACACACATGAAAACCCACAACCACTAAAAACTGAGAACATTTGGTTTTATAGGTTAACCACACGCTTGGTTTCTGTTTCACTTACATTAATCCTCTATGTGTCTACTCACATTTCTACACACAGACAACCTCAACAGCATTAAAGGACAAGGCTGGTTTTATTTGATTATTTTATTGCTATCAACACATCCCCAAAAGAGATGATCACCAACTATGAATTCATTCTGTTACAAAACGCAAAAGTGTGTTCTGACAGTGTATCTAAAATACAGAGACTGGCTGTGTTCATCACTTTATTCTCTTGTAAAAGGTGGGGAATGGCAGCATCCATTCACTATAATGAAGCCAAAGAAGCATTTTCACCTTGACTGAAAAATAGAGTTGCATCCTCTGCTGTGAATACTCAGCCCAGTCTGTCCCTACAGGTGTGCTTGGCAACACAGAGTGAATACCCTGTGGATTAGTGTAGAGGATGGACCCACGGAATACTAAGCAACCAGCAAGTGTTTGTCACAGAAATACTGGAGTAAATTTTAAATAACATTCACACTTGTTTTACTAAACTTGCAATCAGGAATGATGCGGGTGTCTGGCTTTCTGTTGAGAAAACACAAACAAACACGCTTCAGCATGCAAGATTTTCCATAGGGCAAATCTGACTGAAATTATTTACAATCGTCATGGGGTGTATGCTTTGTGCCCAGAAGTTTCTTTGGCACTGTCAGCCTACTGGGACGATCCCCCTCTGGCGACTAATAGCTACATTTGAGCCAGGACGTTTCCTTCAACACAACAGCACTATTGTCTTCAATGCCTGGTTCTCATTTTGACACACACATACAGTACACACAAACACATAAATTCGGTCCCTGTTTATGACTAACTGATATTGAGTAAGTACAGCTTTCCATGAACCTCCTGGGATGAGATCCTGAGAACGCAGCTTTGCTCACACACCAATTATGTTACAGAAACAAAAAAAAGGATACCAATTGCACATCTCAAGTGAGTCAAACAAACAAATTGTCACTTACATTTTTATAGAGCTGAGGGAAACGGGAGCAGAGGTAGAAGACAGATGCCAAGTATCCACATATATAGCCAGTGATTTCCACTGATCTGGAGGTAGCCGGACTCTGGGAAAGACAAAAAAAGAGTCAATGTACCTACAAAAGGAGCGGTACAATCACAATCTCCAGCCGAAAGTAAATTAACATCTAACCTACCTGGGTGTCTAAGCTTCTACTATTGTCTATGATGAGTTTGGGCAAAGCCAGGAGAACTAATGAAGCAGCGCCGCACCACATGAAGCACATCCACTTCAACGCAGGATTTTCTAGAGGAAAGTGGGATACGTGTGTTTAACGACTATGAGAAATCTGCATGATTATTAAACTAAAAAGACACAACATCTCGCTAAATATTTCTCATTCCTGTTGTGAGCCTGCGACAACACCATCATAGTGTTTATGTCCTGTGGAGTATTAGTAAAACATTAGCAAGAACACCACTAAGAATACCAGATTAGCAGGTTTTTGATTTTTAGATATTTTATGTGCAGGCTATATGGCTGTATTTACATTGGGATTGTTTTATCACCACTAAACCTTAAAGCTGACAGTCTCTTACAACTGACAGGTCCTTGTTTTTCACTTTTTTCTGTCATGTAGTTCAAAGGAAAGCTGCTGAGTCAACAACAGAAAGTACTTCCTTCCTCATAGTTGTGCTTTTGTGCTGTCTGGGGGGAGTCATGACTTGGTTGACTCACTGGGTACAGTCTTTATTCACAAACACAGAGGACAGGCTTACTTCTGCTGGAGCTGTTTTTTATCTTATAGTAGAGAAACTGGGAGATGAGGATCAGGTCTGTGAAGATGTAAAACACCACTGTGACTATCTGAGAGTGGGACAAGGAGAGAGAAAGAAATAAAGCAAACAAAAAATAATTTTATTACATGTAATTCATCACAAACGTCTGCCAGCTGAGTATATTATTACATGTACATTATAGAAAAAGGCTGCGACAGATACATTTTTATGTGCTTTAAAGGCCCCACATGGTGAAACTGCTTTTTTTATTGTGTTTTGGATGTCTCAAAAACCTGGAGGTGTGAAGTAAAAGCTGTGAGAATATGAAGATGCTTACTTCTGCCATTCCTTAAGTCACCCCTTAACTACATGCCCTCCCAGCTTTAGAAGTTCATCAGAATTCATCCAGTTACCGAGCAAACAATTTCGAATGGGCAGCTGCCTCACACTCCGCCAGGTTTAATTTGTTTCTAGAGCTGCTCCTGGTAACTCTCAAATGTCTTAGCCACAAGCAAAGCAGACCCAAAGTTCTACTGCTGGCTGCAAGAGTGAATACAGGAGTCTTCATGCACTCCAAGCATCTGAGGAACTAAGGACCCAGTGATTAATTTTATTATTGATGGCAATGCCAACACAGCAGAAGTAGAGTACTTAGTTTTAGCACATTGTCAGGCTAATGTGGCAAACGTTACTGTTAGCTTTGATTGCATGGCCACAGGTCAGAGTTCTGTGGAAACTGTAATGCTGAGAGAGACATTCAGAGATGGTGGAATTGTTAAAAGGTATTCGAAACAAATAAACAAGAACTGAGCTCTTGTGCTTAAGTGCAGCCTAAACTCAGCCAATGTTCTCCTCTGTTAACTTCTCTCCTGCTCTCTGTGCTCACATATACTGCATTTCAGACAACGGATAAGTATGGAGTTATGACTGAAATACACCCATTAACACTGCATGTTAACTAAAAGTCATTTCAGACCTATTTTCAATCTGCGCTGTAATTTGCACCGCTAAAATACTTATTTTACAACTGCACTGTTGTCTGACAAACTCATGGACAGCAGCAGCTCAGAAAAAAAGCCAATTTAAACCAGGGCTAAAAACAGGTGTTATACAGTTAATTAACCATCTTTAAAGTATTTTGAAATAAACAAATGAAAAACAAATTCTGGGAACATGTGAGATTTTCATAACTTACAATAAAATGAGGCCCATTTTGGGACCATTAAATGACTGTGGTTGTGATATAATTGTTATTCTATCAATGCACAGAGTCAAAGCAATTAACTCCAACAATATGTGATATCCATTACTTTAAATGAAACAACCAAATGTAGAATAAGTGAACTGAAAGTGAACTACAGACTGTTTAAGAAACAGCATTAGCAGCACAAATCCAAACATGTCAGAAAGCCTCGAGCAAAAAGAGTGCCTGTGCACAGATTGTCCCTAATGTAATAACTCGCCAAGTGAGGAGGGAAGAAAGCACATTTCTGCTGGCTAAACGAAACACTATCTATGACTAGCTAATATCTCTAAAGAATACTAATAGAGTTCACATTAAGTGCACAGCCACCAGACCTGAGCAGCTGAAAATGAGCCTGGCTGGGTCGTGGGTGTTCACCTGAATCGGCAGCTGGCTGGTGAGGTAGCAGCCTGCAAAGCTGGTCAGGTCTCCACTGAAGAGGAAGAAGAGAAACCCAAAGGACATGGCCTCCTCCACTTTACCGTTCCTGTAGGCTTCAATGACCTGCCTAGATAGATAGAGAAGACAGAAAATGATTAATGATATAGGCTGAATTATAAACTGACAACACTCCATGGTTCTTCTTGTTTATATAAAGTATTGATCTTTCATCTCATAGCTACTGTGCGTATTGATTATGCTGTTTCTACTGTCATCTTGATGTTTATATTTATTTAGTACAATTATATTACCTACAGCTCATTCTTTTTACATAAGTAGTGTGTTCATACCACACTATTCATTCTGTTAAACTGTATCATATTATACATAAGGCATATACCATACAAACACACACACACATATATGCATACAGCACCTGACCACTGATCGTAAGGTTGCCAGTCCTCGGGCAAGACACTGAACCCCAAATTGCTCCCAATGGCAGGCAGGCACCTCGTATGGAAGCTCTGTCGCCACTGGTGTATGAATGTGTGTGTGAATGGGAAACACTGTAAGGCGCTTTGAGTACCACTAAGGTAAAAAGCCACTATATATAAGTACATACCATTTACTATATACCTTTCATACTTACATACACTGTTTACACAGTTTGCTGTAAATGGAGCTTTGCGTTAGTTAATACAGGCACAGAGTCTGGGCGTCACAAGGCCCTTTTCTGTCCAGTCATTTACTACTGAAGTCCATCCCACCCACTTAGCTGCTTTATGACCGAGGCAGCGTTCATTTATTCTGCTGCTACACCAGCTTCTAAAGATTCGCAAATCTCCTCCTCCAGTGCACATCTAGTCATGACATCTGAACAAGCCGCAAATCTGAACTGCTCAGTAAAAGACCCATTTCCTAATCTATAGAGGAAGAAAGAATTAAGGGAATGGCTGTTTCTCATATTTTGTGGGACTGCAGAACACAGATGGTTCATAATTATACATTAAAACTATGTAAACTGGATTCTGTATGATGATGACCATTTAAGTTGGTCTCCTTGTTTCTGTGTCATTTAAACGGAAGGGGTTTTGTGATCTCAGGGACTGTCTGTGTCATGCTTGCTCAGATTGTTCCAGAGCATCATAGAGCAGAGTCACTGCCAAACACAAATGCATGTCATTCCAAATCTGATAAAGTGTCCTGTCTGACATACTGCTTATACTGTATACACCGATCAGGCATAACATTAAGACCACCTGCCTAATATTGTGTTGGTCCCCCTTATGTGCTTAAAATGCTCTGAACCATTGGGCATGGACCAGAGGACCTCTCAGGGTGTCCTATGGGGTCTGGAACCAGGACGTTGGCACTGGATCCTTTGGGTACTCTGGCTTGTGCAGTGGGGCCTCTGTCAATCAAACTTGTTCCACTGCATCCTGTTGATGCTTGATCAGAATGGGGTGTATTAAGTTCAGAGGTCAAATCAACATGTTGGGCCACTGTCATGTTCCTCAACATGTTCCTGATTGTTGGATGTTTTTGCCATGTGTTTGGGTGCAGAGAGTGTTCTTGTTATTTGGGTGTCTAAGTCTCATCAACATGGATGTCAAAATCCAAG
>CM045453.1:28403363-28452553 GCA_024666655.1 Dascyllus trimaculatus
GAAGCTTGGCATCTGGCGTCTGTGCGCACTCGACGTCCTGCACGGAGCAGGTAAGCTGCAGCTGGTGTTCGGAAACGAGGCGCGTTTAAGGGGGGTTTTTACATTTCATTCTGTCATTAGACGCACAGAGAAGCGTTGCCAGGCGAAATGCATGAATGCCACCCACATTCCTGGATGTCTCGGGGAAAGTTGGCTGGATGAGGGGAGATCATTGGTCAAAGCGGCGATGTGCCACAGCTCTCCAAACCGTGCGCCAAATACTTTTTACGCGATAAGAGGACGCAGGGGAGCGCGCAGGTGGGCTGGAGAGGTGTTTTCGTGGGCTGCTGCCAATGAACGCAACACAGAGTTAAATCCTTGATAATTGAATGTGCAAGGAAGACACATCCCAGTGCATGTTTCTGGGTTTTGGTGCAAACATATTAGACTACTTTACTCTCTCCTCGTCTTTCTCCCTCCCTCCCTCCCCTCTCCCTCTCTCCCTCGGTGTTTCGGTGTAAATACAGTGGAATGTGTTTCTGAGAGCCTGACAGGCAAGTTCAGTCGCATTACTCGCATTTATTCTGTGCATTTCTTCTCTTAGTGCTCCGTTCAGGTGGAAATCTACTGTTGCTCCACTTGTGTCTGTGAATACAGACGGTGGGGTGGGGGGGGCGACTCTTCAAGGTCACAGACTTCTGAGACAGACAGATGTTGGTGCCCCAGCAAGGAGGGAGATTATAGAGGCTGTCCAGAACTTGAATTATCATTTATATGCATAGTTTCTCTAAAACAGATATTAAATTCTTTATTATATGTGTAATAATGTGATGCCGACTTCATCTGAGCAGCCTGAAATCCATTGATTCACTCAGATTTTCATTCATCTTCTATTTCTAATAAATGTTCTCTGTGCAAGTTGCCAGTTTATCACAGGACAGATAAATAAATGCGCCCTAGATCTCATTTGTGTGTCATTTCATGTGTCCGCAGTTACATCTCTCCAGACTGCACAGATGTAAAATAGAATGTATTCATGCACTATAGTTTTCGCCTTGATTTATCCTGTGGATCTGTTTGGCAGTAGGTAATATTAACTTGAAATATAGTAGGTGTTTAAGTTCAGGACAGCAAAGCTTGGTTTATTTTAAATTATCTTCCAACACCTGTTCAGTTCCTTGTATATATTTTTTGGGGGGAATAAGTTAATGGATTTGGTTTTTCCACACAGTACAGACCCGCCAAGTGAAAGCTGTGATTCATTGCTCATTATTGCCATTCATTCCGCTTACTCACTCAGGAAACCACAGATAATGTGCAGGATGCAGGTTATGAAGAGACTTTCTAAACTTAGAAACGCGCCAAACAAGCTCCGGGGATATTTGCAGTACACTCCTCAGAATGAGCTCCTAATATTTTGTGCGCAGAAAGCATCCCCCTGCAGCGGTGGGTACTCCTGGGTCAGACCCGCGTGTTGAAACCAGAACATGCTTCCGCTCAGCTCTCGGCGCAACACTTTTGAGTTTGGGCTGCTGAAGACGGCGGGGAGTAATGAATAATGAATGGTTTTCGAAAATGTGCGTGAATGTTCGTTGGCTGAGTGTGGCGGTAATGCACTATTCCAGCCAGCACTTTCCCTACTCTGCTATGGAAATCCTCTCAGCAGTTGTGAGTCTCGCAGCGCAGCAGAGAAAAGAGAAAACCCCCCTCCTCTCCCACTTCCACACTTTAGGCTGGATTCGCTGCCATTTGACACACTTATGTCTGCAGAGACTCACACGCACGTTTACATCCATGCACAGGGCCACAAACACACAAGATGGAAAGAGGACTGAACTCACTTTGCATCAGTCTATAGGGAGCTTCCGTTAGAAGTGTCTCCTCTCTTTGATATGATCTTTTTATTTCATGTCTGGGAGTCAAATTAGTCTCACCTTGGAATCCAGCACGGTGGGTCCCAACGGACATTTCTGTGTGACCAATTGAGATGAAACCTGAGAGTTTGAATAGCTTATTAGAAATGATAACACGTGGGAAAATAAGGAAATAAGAGTGAGAGAGTAACTTATCGAGAGATTATTACTGATTGTTGTACTGTAGGAACGCAGTAATGGCACAAAGTAGTGAGGACATAACACTCTGACCACCTGCCTAATATTGTGTTGGTTCCCCTTATGTGTGCCCCTTATCTTGGGCATGGCCAAGAGGACCTCTCAGGGTGTCCTATGAGATCTGGAACCAGGACGTTGGCACTGGATCCTTTGGCTACTCTGGCTTGTGCAGTGGGGCCTCTGTCAATCCAACTTGTTTCACTGCATCCTGTTGATGCTTGATCACAATGGGGTGTAGGAAGTTTGGAGGTGAAATCAACATGTTGGACCATTGTCAGGTTCCTCAACATGTTCCTGATGGTTTTTTTCCATGTGGTGGGGTGAATTTTCCCACAGGGGTAGGCCAGTGACATTTGGAATTTCCATTTGCATGAGGGAGTGTGATTGTTGTGGGACAATGTTTATTTGGGTGTCTAAGTCTCATCAACATGGATATTAAAATCCAAGGTTTTCCATCAGAACACCACATAGTACCAATATGATCAATGTTACTCACTTCACCTGTCAGTGGTCATAGTGTTGTGGTTGATCGGTGTATGTTATTGATAGACCTCATTATTTATTCAATAAATGGTAAATAATTTAGTTTAAAAAAATGTCGAACTACAGCTGTTAATCAGTCAATCCATTATTCATTAAAAAAGCCATTATTTCAAGTCAGCCAGTCATTTTTAAAATAAAGATCCAATCCAATCCAATCCAACTTTATTTGTTAAGCACTTTAAAAAGATGTCATCTGGTTTGTTTTTTTAAAGCAAGACATTTTAGGGACATCACCTCAAGCTCTGGAAACAAATTCATTATTTTTTGATATTTTACAGACTTATTGATAATAAACGGTTGACTAACAGATGATAAAGATAGTCACTAGTTCATAATTTACCAGTGCCCAAGTTATCACCCTGATATTGGCCGTTTTGTACTAAAAAAACAAACGTAAAGCTACAACGTGCACCAGAAAACAGATTATTGAAATGGTTGATTCAGTCGATTGACTTTTAGATAAATAGATTATAGGTCTTGGCATAAGCAACATACATAAGAGCCAGTATGTACATTTTGAAGGGTCCCACATACAGAGCAGATATTATTCTGTGTGTCTGACACTTTAACTGATCTCCTTTCTATTCCTGACATATCTGTTCTTTCTCCTGTAGGCAGTATGACATCCATAAGTGTCACATGAAACATTCCTGCGGTCTGGTTCTGCTTTCTCTTATCAGGTCCACAGTGATCGCTCTCAACTAGGAGTGAGAGACATTGACTCCTATACTTTCCCCTCATGCCCAGGCTCTGTTTTTTCTGTCGTTCTCCCCACATTTCCCCTTTTTTCGTCTTATGTCGTTGGGTGTGTTTTACAGTAGCTGCTTCCTACAGCTCCTGTCATACTGTAATTCCCAATCGTTGCTCCACAGCTGCATAACTGCAGGGCATAAATAATGGAGAACTTTCTCCCACACAAGTGTAGACTCACACACACACACACACACACATAATACAATACTCCGACAGTATGTGCCTGTGCTAAACCTCGGGGGTCTATCTTTCAAGTCTTAACTCAGATCTCCGCGGCAGTATGGACCTATTTCCAAAGACATCTTCGGGGAGTCTTCTTTGTGACTTATTCATCTTACTTATTCATGAAATTCAAGGCATCAGTTACACAAGCGATTGTCCCAGTTATAGAATAACTACCAACTTAACCAGATCATACCATTAATAAGGAAGGTGGGTTTCTGCTCAGGGTGTAACGGCAAGATAGTTGAGGACAAAACATGACATATTATACAGTAAGTGACCATTTAAAGTATGAAGCATGAGTTTTTTTCAATTATATCAAGTGTGAGGTGTGAGAAAGGTCCAGTTAACCACCAAAATTGCAAATCAGATCAGCTAAATCAGCATGTGTTTATCTTTTCCTGCAGCTTATTCGCCGCTCTACTCGTTGTAGCCCTCATTGTTGGTTGGTGGTCCACAGTCCAGATGCTCTTAGCAGGGCTGCACTCTCTTAGTCCTGTTATTCATATGCACTTCAGTGTTCATTAGGAAAATGAAGAGTATTCTAGCAGCCCAGTAAGAGAGGCTCTTTGAGGCTTATTGCATACACAGGCTCACATTTTTTAATTAACTAAGTAGGCCAGATTTCTCAGGATACCCTCCAACTTTTGCGACAACTGGCAACAAGCACCGCAAATGTTCAACTCTGCAAATTAGGCACACTCGAACGTGGAGTGCTGCATCCTCTTAATTGTCATTTTTAAAAACAGATGCTAAGTGTTTGCATATTTTTTTAAGAAAACAAAGCACACTCTGATTTGCTATGCAGCACCAATGTTAGCAGCGCACCATATTTGGAGACAGTTACACGGAAAAAAGAGAAAGAAAAACACAGACAGTACAAAATCCCACAACACAACAACAGCAGTAGAGGTGGAAGAAGCATTCACATCCTTTACTTAAGTAAAACTGCCAAAACAGAAAAGTAAAAATACCCCATTACAAGTGAAAGTCCTGCTTGAAATGCTGCTTAAGTAAGTAAGAGAGTATCAGTATTTGCAGCAAATTCTAGTTAATGCAATGAAGTAAAAGAGCTGGTTTGGTCCCTTTGACTGATAAATCATTATACACCAGTCAGTCATAACATTATGACCACCTGTCTAATATTGTGTTGGTCCCCCTTATGTGCTCAAAAATGCTCTGAACCATTGGGCATGGACAAGAGGATCTCTCAGGGTGTCCTATGGGGTCTGGAACCAGGACCAGGGCACTGGATCCTTTTGGTACTCTGGCTTGTGCAGTGGGGCCTCTGTCAATCAAACTTGTTCCACTGCATCCTGTTGATGCTTGATCACAATGGGCTGTAGGAAGTTTGGAGGTCTAATCAGCATGTTGGGCCATTGTCATGTTCCTCTACATGCTCCTGGTTGATGTTTTTTCCATGTGGTGGGGTGCATTTTCCTGCAGGGTTAGGCCAGTGACCTTTGGCATTTCCATTTGCATGAGGGAGTGTGCTTGTTGTGGGACAATGTTTAATTGGGTGTCTAAGTCTCATCAACACAGATGGCAAAGTCCGGGGTCTTCCAGCAGAACACCACAAAGTACCAATATGATCAATGTTATTCACTTCATCTGTCAGTGGTTGTAATGTTGTGGCTGATCGGTGTATGTTATTGATAGACCTCATTATTTATTCAATAAATGTTATAATTTAATTTAAAAAAATGTCAAACTACAACAGACAGTCAATTAATCAGTCATTAATGGGCTTGTCCGATGGTTAAAAGGAGAGGGAGCAGAAGTTCCATCATACATCATGTTTTCTGATTTGGGTGTTTTCTCCATTCTTTGATTTTTGGTAAGATATTGGATCATTTAAACTAGAACTCACTGATACATCTGACAGCCAATATTATCGTCCAACATTGACTTATGACAAGTATAACAGCGCATATTCCATTCAATATGCATGGATAGATTTATTTATATATATATTTGACAGACATAGTGCTCAAAACTACTTGGTTTAATTTACAAATGATTTCGTAATGTGGTTTTGCTCAGCAGAGCTACTCCAGTGTCCAGTGTTTACTACACTCTGAGCACTGTCTGCGGCACATGTAGCAGAGTACAGATCACAGTTGAGCAGACGATGTTGTGGAGTCAAGTGGTGTCTTCATGGTAAGCTGATAACTAGTTTGCGAAACACATTGCTATAAAGTTAATTTCCCATGACCCCATCATTTTCCCCTTCACAATATAACTCTTAACATACTAATTGCATACATATATAAGACTATCGGCGAAAATATTGCAATTTGTTGGTCAATAAAAATCAGTATCAGTGGCAAAGATCCAACACTGATCATACTTCAATTTGAGAAGAAGTTTGGTGACTGCACAGTGCTCTTCTAAGATGTCAGAGACCAGAAAGGCTGGAAAACACAGGTTTAATCTTTAATAATGTGTTGTATTTTAAAAGCTCCTTATATCATCCGTTGTGCAAAATCTTCATCTTAAAAGTAACTTGAGCTGTCAGATAAATGTAGTGAAATAGAAAAGACGATATTTAAATGTAGTCTAGTGGAAGCATAAAGTAGCATAAAATGGAAATTTCTAAGTAAAGTACAAGTATGTCAAAATAAGACACACAATACTTGAGTAAAGTAAAAGTCCAGTGGATGTGTTTTGAGAGTGACGGCCATTTGGGTTCATTCCAACAGAATTTAGGCTGCCTCCACTCCAACTCCTCCTCCCCTCCATCCCCTCGCCTCTCCACTCACAACTCCACATAATGAGAATTTGCATAAACAAGGACTAAAGAAAGAAAAGAAATGCACTGGGGAATTTTTGTTCTTCCACATGAGGCGTCTTGATTCATTCTCAGATAGTCAAATATGAAGCAGCAGTGCAGAGAAAACAGTGGAATGCGGGGTTTTTTTTCCCCTTCTATCGCCTCTTCTGTCTCTCCCTTTCACCCCAGCTCCTTTTTAAACTATTTGTGCGAGTGTGAGTGTGTGTGCGAGATGTCTTGCAGGCTGAGCAGGTGCACATTACACTGAAAGATAGGGCCGACTGAGCAGGGCGAGGGCGGAGGCGGAGGGAGGGGTGGTCTGTCTTCATAGGTCGTACAAAAGAGTCAGTGTTTTCTCTCCCTCTCTCAGTGCGCCGAGCGAAGACAGTCGCGGCGGCAGTGGAGGCAAGAAAGAGAGAGGCCCTTTGGTCACATTGTCCTCACGTAGCCCGTAAACCCTCCCATCGGCCCCCTCCCCAGGCACGCACCCCCTGTCACCCCTCACCCAGTGGCCCACTCACAGCTCCATGCAACATGTGGGTGCCCTGCTAGAGCTGCACATTCAATTGAGTTGCAGTGGAGGAATTTCTGTTGTGAAGGTATTTGTACCAAAAAGGAAAAAAAAAGACAACTCAAATCTACTTTTAATTGAGAAAATGCGGACAAAAGCAAGCTACTGCAACTGTCTTTCCATCTGTGTGCCTGAGTGTGTGTGTGTGCGTTTGTATTACTCATATGGCGGGGACATAAATCTGTTTATGTAGTCATACTTTGGGGACAATAGCAAGTCCCTACAGTATATAATATCAAATCTGGGTAGAGACTTGGTGTAAGTATTGGTTTAGGTTTAGTTTGTAGTAGTTGCAGTTGGAATAAGTCTCCAGGGCATTCATAAAAAGTCAACGCAATGTCCTCAAAAGTGATGGAAACATGACTCTCTCTCTCTCAGTGTGTGTGTGTCTGTGTGTTTAAAGGCTGCATTCCTAAGCTTGCTGAGCCGTAGCTGGGTGATTAATAGTAACTAGCTGATTGTTTAAGAACTGAAATTCCTCAGGCCTGTTATTTTTTTTTTTTTTTACATACACACACTCAGTTGCCCAGACGGGATCTGACATAGTGTGAGCAGGAGAGGATACAGTGCATAGTGCTAGTGCTAGTGAGGAGGGAGAGAGGATGGCATGTGCATATTTTCAGCTCTGTGCGTGGAGCTGTGCGTGTGTCGGTGGGGCGTTCAGGTGGAATAATGGAAGCTCAGTATGTGAGTTTAGAGCGGGAATTCAGGACACTGAAACATTATCCATCTCTGGCTTTCTCTCTCTCTGGTTCTCAGTCTGAGGTTTCATTCTGAACTTGTGTGTCCGACTCTCATTTCTCCCCTTCGACTGGATGCACGGCCTGATTCACTCCGTCTCTTCTGTTTCTGTATTTGTTTCTAAATGTCAACATGTATTTCCTAGAAAACACACACGGCACGTTGTCCCCTCATCTGGCAACTGAGGCAGGCGTGAAATTTTAGAATATATAAATCGACAGTATGCGTTAAAATGCACACAAACCACACACATACCTCCAACCACGCACAGAAAGAGCTCTGATTGTTGCTCTACACAAAAGGGGATAATACATTTGTGTTGGCGTGTCTGTGTGTGACACATAAATCTCTTTGCTCAGTGTTTATGGTTGTTTTGTTGTTTTGGTCCCAGAGCCCCCTGGCTTGGACCAGTAAGAATTCCTGATGTGGTATCCTGGCAATGGGCGGGTTTCCATGGCCATCACTGGCTTGGCAGGAGAGATAACGGTCTCCCAAGGGCTCTGCTTTGTGCTTTCCTTTGGTCTGGCTTGGGCTCGCTCCAGTGTGGCTTTTCAGAGAGATGGTGTGTGTGGACGAGATGACGTCTGATTGTGGAGGGAAGCGGGCGCAGGAAGCACACAATGACACAGATACATATGCTTAGCGGCTCATCCTGTGAAAGGAGGCAGAGTTCAGCTCTGAGCAAAGTCATCATGATCACAGGCAGCAGACAGGCTGGGTGGCTGCTTCAAAGACGGAGCGTGTGCAGAATGCTTAACGCGTCACAGGAAGCGGTGATGTATGCATTTACATTAGAGGTGTGTCACACGGCGAGCATACTGCGCATGTATGTTTTTGCATGTGTGTGTATAATCCTCTGCCCTTCCGGTGCCTGTCAAAGTTGTTTTAATGTTTAATTGAGGCCCACAAGAGCAGCGATATTAGCAGGTAAATCGTTAACATGGCACAACTTTAACTCCATTCATAGAACATTATAGTAGAGGATTGTGTATTCTTGTTGAGCCAGTAAATTTATTTCTAATATTAGGTACATCTCCAAAAGAATCACATTTGTATTATACTTTGTCCACTATACCCACTTTACTGTTTCGTGCTTGTGTGTGTTTGTACATTTTGTATGGTCTGTACAGTTTTGTAGATGTGTCACATATTACCAAAGAGCAATTTAGATCACACCATCACACATTAACCTAACACTTGCTGCACTTGTGAAAAGAGGACAGAAAACTGGCGAGCAAAGGTTTTAAAAAGGAGAGACATGGACCCGAGCAGGTGTTTTTTAAAGATAGTGCAAATGAATGTACTGTTGCACATGAAGCCTGCTCGAAAGCAAAGCACTCCCAGCAGCGGTTTTACTGTTTGAGAAATGGGCTTATTTGGTTTCTGGCCGGGAGTTCGATGAGAAGATTAGCTCAAATGTCTGAGTGTAAAATATGAAGCTACTGCCAGCAGCCCAATTGTTTAGCTTAGTTTATTAAAGACCCCCTCAAGTAAAAATCTGTTTTTAAAAATATTTTTTGGGGGGAGTTTTTCCATTTTTAATGATAGTGGGAGAGACGGGGTAGAGAGAGAGGAAAGACATGCAGCACAGGGTTGTGAACCGGACTCGAACTCACAACCGCTGCTGGTGACCTTCACCTACGTGGTAACCTTTTTAACTTTCCATATGATGTTTCTATACACTGGAGAACACACCATGAGTGAAAAACACCGATCAGCCACAACAGGTAAACTAATGACAGGTGAAGTGAATAACATTGATCATATTGGTACTGTGTGGTGTTCTGATGGAAAACCTGAGACTTAGACACCCAAATAAACACTACCCCAGTACAAGCATGCTCCTTAATGCAAATGGAAATCCCAAATGTCACTGGCCTACCGCTGCAGGAAAATGCACCCCACCACATGGAAAAAACATCAAACACTCAGGAACATGTTGAGGAACATGACAATGGCCCAACATGTTGATTTGACCTCCAAACTTTCTACACCCCATTCTGATCAAGCATCAACAGGATGCAGTGGAACAAGTTTGATTGACAGAGGCCCCACTGCACAAGCCAGAGTACCCAAATGATCCAGTGCCAACGTCCTGGTTCCAGACCCCATAGGACACCCAGAGAGGTCCTCTTCTCAATGCCCAATGGTTCAGAGCATTTTTCAGCACATAAGTGGGATCAACACAATATTAGGCATCGGGTCACGATGCTATGCTTGATAAACAGCCGACTACAATACCGTAGCATTTTCACCTTAAAACTGCAACATTAGAATTCACCGGTGTGGAGCAATGGGTAGTTTTACAATGTTTGAGTAAAGTCATAGGTGAGCCGGTTGGGATTTAGATTCCATGAATGGGGATGGTGACTGAAGATAGAGGCTGTGATTTCATAGATACAGACATTCTAGTGGAAGCAATGGTGTTAAGCTACATCTGTGTCATTTTAAGGCAGGGAAAAAATCACTTTCATGAGACAAAAAAGATTTAATAAGCAACTTTGATTTTTTAGGGGTTTAATCAGTGACCGAAGAGGGACTTTAAGGCTAGAAACAAGGGGAAACTGATCACTTATTATATCTTGTTTAATTAGTTCAAATGCGAAATTGTGAAAACAGTTATGTGCTGGAGTGTCTCTTGGCCAGGATCAATGCCTTACTGAAGTGTACCCTGCTTTCCTGGCAGCATCATAGCAGTGACAACAAGATTACCAGGAATTACTGCAACCAGTCACGGTGCTCGTTGCCAGAGTGTGTTAACTTTGGACAGAGCCAGACTAGCCGTTTATCCCTGTTTTCAGGGTATATGCTAAGTAAAGCTAACCAGCTGCTCTTGACAGATATGAGAGTGGTATCAATCTTCTCATTTCATTCTTGGCAAGAAGTTATACAATCATATTTCCTGAAATGTTGAATTATTCCTTCATTACTGGCCTACATCCTCTTCTGTTAGAGTGTTTCTTGAAGCCCCAAATCACAAATTAATACTCCACAGCTTCTCTTACTTGCTCAGAAATGATTTCCTCAGTCTCAGCAGCTCAATCTATTTCTTGCTGGAAAATTGTTTTGTATACAAAATTATTATCCCAGCATTTTGTGGTCTTGAGTTAATTCAGTCTTCCTCTCTCTCTCTTTCTCCCCCCTCTCCTCACTTTCAGGACTCTGCTGTAAAAAGACTGCCTTCTCCAGAATATGCCTTGTCTCCACGGTAACAGGCCTCAGGCAGACCCAGAAAAACATTGGGCCAAACTGGTCCAGCTTCGTCCCGCCTACCTGATCCTGGACTGCACTGAAGACGATTTTAACAAAAACTATACAGTTAAAGACTCCAAATGTGATTGTACATCCTATATTTTTCCATTTATTCCAAGTATATCTTTCAGTTGGAGTATGTTCCCAGGACCTAGAATGCCTTAAACTTGAAACTTTCTTTCTATTCTAATTTAATAGCACCTTAGTAGGCATTACTTTCTATTGTTTTGGGATCACAATGCAAAGGACTGTTTATACTATTTAAATCCTATCTGAATCCAAGAGGTGAAAAGTTGCTCTCTGTAATTCAAGTTTATCCCGGGTCATTATGTCGGGGATTCACTCACTCTCAATCAAGAGGTCTTAAACTGTGCAGCAGCAGCAGACCCACATTGGTCTGAAAGGAGTCCTCAACCAGGGCCAGGATGCACCAGCTGTTCAGCCAGGTGCTGGGTCAGAGGGATCTGTCCAGAGCGGGAGATCTGTTCTCTCTGGAGGATGCAGAGATTGAAGACTGTCTGTCTCAAGCTCTGGACCAGATCAAGGTCATCTCCTGCTCTCCGGTCAGTATGCATGTTTAGATAGGCACAGCCAATACACGTAGTTGATAATTATGCAAAAAAATTCCAGGGCAGATGTCAGTTTAATTATTTACTTATTTACGTTCTTATGCATAATTCATGTGTTTTTGTCCTTAATTTACCATTGAACCCTTAATTTTGCAACCTGTTGCTGTCTGACAGGACTATTTGACCAACGACAATGACCAGGCTGTGGTGGAGATTTGCATAACTCGCATCACCACGGCCATAAGGGAGACCGGCTCCATAGAGCGACACAGCACGGCTCTGGTGGGACTGTGGGAGTCGTGTCTGGAACATAACCTCACCCCGCAAGGTGAAAACACAGAGGACACGCCGCACGCCAAGATAGCGTCCGACATCACCAGCTGTATCCTGCAGGTACACAACAATGCCTTTCTTCACACTTGTCAACACTTGGAAAACTGCGTGAGCTCATGGTATTTTGTTTTTCAGTGAAATGTGTCAGCTGACAGTGAAATGAAGATTGTCCAGACTGTTAAATGGTCTCATTGGCAAGGGTTTGGCACACCATAGGATATTTACCAGATTTTTCATCATGTTATATTACACAACAATTAGGGTTGTCCTGAACATGACTTTTTTCCCCTGTTATGATTCACTTATTATTTAGTGTCTGCAGATACCAAGTCCCAGTTCAGTATCATTTTCTCTGATAATATGCACCTCAAGTACATTAACATTATTGAAGTCATGGATAAGTTGACAACTAAATAACTCTGCAGTGCATTAAAAAAATTGCATGTATGCACCAAAGCTGTACCCTAATGTTGTGTAGGTGGTCATAAAACTTTGTTGTTAAGCCCCAATAGTGTGTATTGTAATTCCACAAGCTCCAAAAGAGGGGGAAAACCTGCATTCTCTAAATACATGTCTGATGTTTTATAGATTAGTTGTGGTACCCAGTTGGTGACCAGGTGGAGGTTCTTACTATTTCACACTGTAGTGACTTGAGGTGGTGTCGCTCAGACTGTGGGCAGTTCAATGTTGACAAGCAGACTACATTATAGGGGTCTAGCTAGCAACGGGCCACCATGACAAAGACTTCTGTGCTGCTTAATGACCTCTTGCTAAAGCTTCTATTATTCTGATTATTGATACTGATTATTTAAAATTTGCATCTCTAATACCCTGCCGCAAGTTATGCTTTCCCTTTCTGACATCTCACGGCAGGCGTAAAGAAAGTGACTTGTTTGTGCTAATACCGACCAGTAAATAAAATGCCTTGAACAGCCCCGATCCTGGTATTTGAGATCAGACAGGGACATCCCCGATAATAACACGTATTTTATGCCTACCTAAAACCAGCCACAAATTGTGTATCAGTACAAAACATGCAGAACAATGTTGGATGGTCCAGTCGTTCATGTAATGTGTGGTATTGAATGACTGAAGGAAAAACACCAGGGCTGTGTCAGCAACAATAAAATATCTGCCAATGATGACAGTGACAACAGTTACGAGCTCGAAGCATCTCCAGGAGGAGATGATGAGACAGATGTAGCATTGTTAACAACATTACACTGGTGGCCGCGGCACAAAAGGAGTGAGTGTTGATCAGATGTGGTTTTAGTATTCAGGTCTTTTACCAAAGTAAAAATAGCAACATCGCAGTATAAAAATACTCCATTACAAAAATATTGAGTATAAAAATTCTGCTTTGAAAATGTCGCCTGCACTCTTATTACAGACAAATTTCCCTTGTAAGCATTTGCAATCATAAATTATATTTTTGTGTCACTATTAATGATTCATCCCCGTGTAAGTACTATTTTACATTTGGTTACTTTGATATTCATATGAAGATCAAGGAGGTAAAACTATACAGCTAAAAGATAAAGTTGGATACTTTTTTCATGCCGTCACTAGAGAGGACAGGACAGTATCAGAGTCAGAAATGGGAGAGAGTGGAGGAGGACATGTGGTAAATGGCTGAGGTTGAACTCGAACCTGGCACAGCCACTACGCCTCTGCATGTGGGTCACGCGACATAACTGCTAGGCTATGTGGGCGCCCAAATTGAATACATTTTAGGGGACATATTTTCTTTCCCGTTAACAGTGGCGGTGCAACGGTTAAGTCCCTGGGCTACTGATCAGAAGGTCAGAGGATCAAACCCCAATGCAGCCATTGTTGGGCCCTTGGGCAAGGCCCTTAACCCTTCCTGAGGGGCACTATACCATGACTGACCCTGCGCTCTGACCCCAACTGGGGATATGCAAAAACAACTTTGCATATCCCCAGTTGGGGAATGCTGTAAAAATGCATTTGTGACAATAAAGGTTTCTCCTTCTGCTTGTGACCCCTCAACTTTATCTTGCAGTCACTTGGAGGGGTCTTGACCCCCATTTTTGGAACCTCTTGTCCAAACCAGCACTTTATGTAAAAAGTGGCGATGCATTTTGCCTTTTTTGTAGCATCTGTACTGGAAGCTGTGGATAACAGGCCAATAATATGATGTTTATCTCTTCAAGATATCAGCTTGAAAGGTATTGTGGTCATTCTGAAATAGATGAGGAAGATTGGGGACAGACCGGAAGGAAAGAAGGCAGATTAATGATACATGATATCCAGTGGTAGATTTTTATATCAAGAGTAAATATGCTTTATGTAATCACTGCCAAAGGGGTTTGAAAATACAAATATAATCTTGCCTACTTTTCCCATCAGACTTCCTCAGCTAAAAAGCTTAAAAGCAGCGGGACTCTCTCCTTCACCTTTTCACTCTCCTCTCCCTATTTCCTCAGGAACGGGAATGTGCTTAATACCTCCGTAATGAGCCTGATTCCCCAGGAAAGGCACATATACACAGTCACACACACACAGACACACAGACACAGACACAGACACACACACACACACACACACACACACACACACACACAGACACAGACACACACACACACACACACACACACACACACACACACACACACTTAGAGGTGAGACTAAAAGTTTTGACAGCTCTGACGGCAGCTCCTGGCTCTGATGTCCTAACTCCAGCAGTTACCGGGGGAACAGTTCTACCTTTATCTCTCATCTCTTCCATTCTCTCTTTGCCTCCTCGTCATTTTAAACCCACAGATGCACAAACACTCGTCTCATCCTTCCTCTGAAACTCCCACAGAGAGGAGGAGAGACGTAAGGAGCAGACTCTAGAAGGAAGGGTTTTTATTAGCTCTCGGCTTGCGTGTGACACACACACACACACACACACACATGCACACAGAATGCCTAGCCAATGATGGCATTTTGAGTGTTTTTCATATGGACTCCTTGATCTGTGCTGAGCCTGACATTAAAGTGACTCTGCCTAATAAGATGTAAGAGAGCGAGAGGGAGGCGGGACAGATGAATAAATCTGTACATCCATGCATGAGGAACCTGGAGGACTTGCACCTTAAACTGCCTTCAGCTGTCAGCACTGGACTGACCACAGTGTGCACTCTAAAATAGCTCATGGCTCTCATATCAAATAGGCTGTAATAATTTCTCTATATTCTGATATATTTAGTAAATGAATGCACTACAGTGCAGACTGATAGATTGTTTGATAGCATAAAATTATTTGGGGAGGAATATTAACATTTTTGTGAATACAGTATCTGCACTGCCATCATGTGGCAGAATTTAGGCATGACAGAGTGAGAGTTTGAACTCCCTGAAACACTGATGGTAAATATTAGATTTAAAAGACATTTGGGGTATTATAAAGCAGAAGCAGGTGGGGTAGAAGTGGGGTACACATGTACAAAATGAAGCATCAAAGGTGTGTCGTGAACATACACTTTGTATCAGACTGTCCTGCGGAGGGTGCTGCTGCTTTTCAAATCCCATTCCGCCTTCTTCCTTCAGTAAATGTTGAGAGAACAAACTCCTGCATGTGGCTGTGACTTCCAATATAACACAGCCACCCTCCCTTCCCCTCCGTACTTGCATCACATGATATATGGCAGCATGTGAGGTTTGTCTTAGAGCCTGTTTTAATCTCTCTAGCACTCATTGCGCTGCTTGGAGCACTCACTGCTGGTGCTTATTGTTTAAAGTCACTAAATATATTTAATGCGTGCTGTTAAGGAGAATATTTTTAGGGTGTACAGTGTGGTGTACTGACTGTTAACATCATGCATATGCACCAGCAACTACAAGGACAGGCACCTGCTGTTATTCTTGGCCACTGCAGATAGTAGGAAATAAAGGCCAGTACTGTGAAGTCAAGCCTCTTCTTTTTATTTAACAAAGACTGGAAACAGCTGAATCGCAATCAAACAGATCTTGGCTTCACTTTGCAAAATGCCTTTTGTCTATGCATGTGTCCCGCATAGCCCAGTATTTGAACTCCAAACCTTTCCTCCTGGTCATTCTAAAATGCTACAAAATTATTGTTATTGTTGTTCCTGAACCCATTGAACCCCAGAACCTCACGTCTAATTTTAGAGGCATGTTATCTTTCAAAAAATCACCAAAATGACACCATTTATCAGAGCCAGAAGCTGTAAAAACAGAAAGAATCATTTGGTCTTCAACTTTCTGACGGTCCTTCAACCACTCATCTATTGGAAAACATAACCAAATGTACGCTTAAAATCATGATACTTCGTCATAGTCACTTTATTCTTCATGTTTGTACTTACCAATCTTGTAAAAAAGACTGAATATTACGTGCTCCTTGATGCAGATGTAATGAGTGGCTTAGTTTTGACTAACAATACGGTGACAAGGGACTTTTTAGCAGAACTGGGCTGAACTGTAGGCTGTGTTTATACAGAGCAGATTGGAGACGAGTATGGAAACAAATAAAATGTTTATAGTATGTAGAGTCACTTTTTTCCAGTATTGGTAACACATGTGGGCTCTAGAGGTCCAGAGGTGTCAAGTGTAAAAATAAACACTAAATGTTCGTATAAAACCTTATATTTGGTTGTAAATAGCCGAAGCAAATTTACCCTTAGTGCCCTTTTCCTGCTTATAGAATGATCTTTTCAACCTCCTCTCTTCTTGTGTTTCCTCAGAACTACAGCTGTCCGTCAGTCATGGTTCTGGCCGTTCCAGTAGCGGTACGCTTCCTGCAGAGAGGCAACAGGGAGCTGAGCAGGAACATGTCCAGTTATCTCTCCCTGGCTGCTATAGCAAAGGCTGATCTGCTGGCTGAACACACAGAGGCCATAACAATCAGTGTGCTGGGAGGTAAGATAGACACATGCTCACACACAAAAACGATCTCCTCTCTTCTCCTTTATTTCTGCGCCTCCAGAAAGCCACAGAGCTTCTTGTACAATGTGTGTGTGGGTATGTGCTTTTTGGGATTACAAAGAGAAAGAGAAGCATAGAAAGAGCTTTGCACAGAATCCAACAAAATCATTATGGCTGCTATTGTATTTATTTAGTTGTTGCCTGCTGACATGTGGGTTTGGCGTGTAGAAGTAATACTTGTTCAGTCTTCCTATGATGGATGTTTAGCAGCCCTGAAACAATGGCATCAACTGTTTTACTGCAGTGGAAAAAAGAATTACTGCTGTAATCAGCAGTTGTAAAACAAACCATTCAGGATAATAATTATGGTAAATAGCAGCTGCTGCAAATCATCGTTTTCCTGATAGAGCTTTGATGCAAGATGGAAATTCATACATAAGAGGTAGTTATGATGAGGAGTAAAGGACAATTGCTGTTTTGTCTCATGCAGTTTGTTTTTCTCGGTGCGTGTTTGCTGCGTAAGCATGATTTAAATGGGTTCTGTTTTCTCTAAAACAGGGTAGACACCTGTTCCATCTTATCCAAACATGGAATTCTGTTCATGAGCTGATCCAAGTTTTCTGCTCATCTCACACATTAACACAAAAAATCAACACAAAGAGTCTTTGTAAGGTGTAGTGCTCCTTGGCATTGGTTTTACAACTCTCTGGAACTCTAGTGGAAGGATGGAACATCATTTTTACAAAACGTGTTTGGTGTTTTGATGATGGTGGTAGAGAGTGCTGTCTTCGGTCACAAAACTTCCATAGTTGTTCAGATGAGTTGAGATCTGGTGACTGTAAAAGCCACAGCACATCATTTTTATACTCAAACCATTCAGTGAGCCTTCGTGTCCTATGGATGAAGCATTGTCATCCTAGAAGAAACCAGTCTCATCAGGATAGAAATGTTTCATCATAGGTTAAAGCTGACCACTCAGACCAACTTGGTATCGATTGGCAGTAATCCTGTCCTCTAATGGGACAAGTGGACCCAAGCTATGCCAGCAAAATACCCCCCATGACGTAAGAGAGCCACTGGGCCCCCTCACTGCAGGGGTCAAGGGTTCAGGTTTTTCCTTTAATTTATCATCCATCACACACGCAGTTACCAGACCAGCAGTTCATTCGTCCCCACAAATGATCGGTGATCAAATTTTTTCTTCCAGCTACCAAATAATTCTAAAGTCTGTGAGGAAGTGCACTTATCCCCTGAAAGCAGAACTAATGTGATAAAACAGGACTCTGAGAATCGCCCAGGAGTGTAAGGTGATATTGTCCTCAGGCACCGATGTGATCACAGTTTCCTTCAACTTCCTGTCTTAACAGCTCAGGTCAGAAAGGGTAACTGAGCTGACCTCTGGTCAGTTGTTTAAGACGGCTCTCCCCTCAAACCTTTTTTCCAGCCCTTTTAACCCTCGTTTTCAACACAGACGCTGTTCAAGCTCATTAGTGAAGTTTAGGTCCCTAAAGGTTCACAGTCCATAGTGAACCCTGCCTGATGGAGATCTGTTTACCCTGCAGGCCTACTCTCTCTCTGACACACACACACACACACACACACACACACACACACACACACACACACACACACACACACAGTCCATTCATGCAAGCGAGGGCCTGTGCAGGGGTTCCGTTAATAGAAGGTACGTTCCCCACTAATAGTAAACTTCTTCATTATAACCATATAAACATGTAGTTCAGGGTGCATCTATGTATCTTTGTCTATTAGCATTAGAACTGACCTCCTCACACTCATTTGCACACACACATACAGTGCACGAGGCTAATCAGCTCACA
This sequence comes from Dascyllus trimaculatus, assembly GCA_024666655.1. NCBI lineage: Eukaryota > Metazoa > Chordata > Actinopteri > Pomacentridae > Dascyllus > Dascyllus trimaculatus. The sequence goes on from CM045453.1 coordinate 28,421,945, forward strand.
CAGTACCAGAGTGAGGTGCTCACCACAGTGGTGCTCGATGCTCCCACCGAGCACATTTACTGCCAGCAGCTCAAGCACATGAAACAGCTTAGCTCTTTACTGTCTGCTTCATTTTACAAGTGAAATTTTGCTGGATTTTGGGCTTAAGTAATACATGGAAGACGCTTTGCACCTTTGGCTCGTAAAAATGTGGGTGAAAGGAGAGAAAACAAGTCCTGCCAACAGGAAAACAAAAATCAAGTGTTGTTCTGACTTTAATCGCTCTATGAGACTTTAATTTGGGTGCTGTGTTTTAAACAAGTGCTAGCCAGCAAGGTTTGATGCTGAAGTAGCTGCTGCTAAATGGTGGCTAAAGAAGGAAACACTTTGCATTTCTATCACAAATCAGCAATTGTGTTTCCTTTTGAGTGCGTCTTGGTGGCTTCTTTGAGAGAGTTGCTGTTTTAAGGTACACTGTGAAGATTTTGTCCATAAGTAATGCAACCAAGCAATGTTTTTACAGTAGATCTGTGTTGGTTTTTTTTATATCATGCACACACATTAAGATGCATTCACAGACGCTTGGTATTCCCCTGAAAGATAGGCAGTTGTGGTAATGGACCTATACAAATGGAAGATATAAATGATGCACAGTTTAAGGAAACCATAGCACCTTTAAGAAACACTTTTCTTTAGAGCTTGTAAGCCTAACGGACAAACTATTAACAACTGTAGTAGTTGTTGATTTGGCATTGAGACTTAATCTGTTTGCAGAATTTGGATCTCCTGCCTCTAAACAAAAGTCAGGATGGCAGCGAGTAATAAAACCTCATGCTTGAAATGGATACTTTGCAGAGCTACCTTGTAAGAGCTCATGGAAAACATGATTCCAGGCACTAATCACCTGTTTTTTTTCTCTTTTTAGAACAGTACCGTTTAAATATAGTTAATATTTCGCCATCGTTAGCAGTGCTGCTCAAGTACAAAATAACAACTTAGGCTCTGAGTGTTGGCGTTGTTGGATCTCACCGAGAGTTACGCCACAGTCAGACTCATTCCTCTGATCATTTGTAGGAGCTAATAATGAAGTCCCAGGGTTGTATCGCTTTGCCGTTTTAACTTTTACACTTTGTGGTCCCCACACATGTATCAGGTTCCTGAATGTTGGCTGCTCAGGGGACACGTTCTCATTATATTTTCAAAAATATGGTCCTGATATTCCTTTCCAGCAGATTTATGAGACCCCCAAAGTCATCACATAATGTAACCTGGCCTTCTTTGTGAGCTCCGAGGGAAGCAGAAAGAAGAGAGGGAAAAGAGACGTGAAGGATGAAAAGCCGGGATAGATTGAAAGCTTTAGCAAATATGCACTGAAGCAGTCGAGTGGCTGTGATTCAGCTTGACAGGGCTTGATCAGCTGATAGTGGATTTTATTAAATCTGGGATATGACACTTAAACGTGTATTGATAGTGAATGGATGAAAGTGAACAAGTCTTGCTGAAAGGCTTTTTTCATAGCAAGTCAACTTTATGTCTCCTTGGGCAGTTTTTAATGCAGCGGAGGCAGTTTTAAAGTTTTATCCACGACGGCATCTCACTGCTGGACTCTGAGAGCCTTTATTCTGAAATCTGAGCATAAACACAATAGAAGGCTGATGATGGGTTGATTGTGGGTGTGTGTCTGAGTCCAAAGGCTGGTCACATACAGGTTTTTGTGTTTTTCTAGGGCATGTTGGTACATGACTTTGCTTTATCCTGCACTTTGCTGTGTTTCCATCAGCACGTAGGCAACTTTATGAGCATGTGTGTGTGTGTTTTGTTATAAGGAGGCAACAGCAGGATGCAGTGTGAAGGCTTTATAGCTACAGCGGGAGTCGGTCATTATCAGATGTCTCACACACACATTCACAGCATATGGGCCTGCTTTGGCCCCAAGGGGATTTAGAGCCAAGAGTTCAATCCGTCATCATACATCTCTAAGTAAAACCTGATCTTAAAGAGGGAAGTTTGGTGTGTGTCATCTATCAAAGTTACATGTCTTTTTTTTTGGGCTGTGCTGCTGCAAAACATATATAGTTACGACTGTTCTGGTTTGTAAGGTTAAGAGATGGCAGGGCAGGAAGAGTGAGGGAGGTGGGGTTTGAAAGGTGATGTTTCCATTTCGTAGCAGTTGCAGAAACGGTTGGAGTCTACGCAGAGGTTTGGAGCTGCAGGAGAAACCTGTGGGCCCATATTTCACTAATGGGCCCATAGCAGGATGTGCCATAGTAAACTGTAAGCATATGTGAGCCCCAGAAAACATGCATGCTCTTTCTCCACGGTTGCAGATGTATTTTCAGTCCTGCTGTCATTGTATTTCAAACAAGAGGTTATATATAGTTTACTAAAGTACCTTTATGGCATGTGTCTCTAATTTATATTATATATACTGTACATCATAATCTGTACAACTGTTGTGAACTCTGTGAGCAAACAGGATGAATTTAGTTGATGTACTGCATGAATTTTAAATACATGTGCGGATGTATTTTCAGTTTCAAACCTGCATTCTGAATAACATTCTGCATCACTGGCAAAACTGTTATTGTTTTGCGTGTATGAACAGCGCTATAAAACAGTTCTTATCCATCATAGAGTGCCATCAGAGAGGTGATCTTAAACTCATTTTGCAGTATGAGACAATGACCCCGCTCATTCTGGTCATGGCCATAAAGAAAAAAGAGTACTTCAACAGATGCCGTGGCCCCAGTGAAAGACACTGAATCCATAGAAGAGATATGGGAAGTTCTCCAAGATGTTTGGAACAACCTTGTGGTCAAATTGGTGCTGTTTTAAAGACAAAAGATGGTCACGCCTATAGACTGTATTTGAAGACATGCAAACCCTCCATGACATCACCTATAGGCTTTTTGAAGAGCAGTTTTGAAGTTTAATGTGTTGGTTTCAGCAGTCGCCATCTCATCAGTGCCTGACTTTGCGTAACTGCTAGCTAAGCCAAAAAATGAGCAAAGGAGTGGACAAGGGTGGGCCTTGCAAACGTCTCTGGGCCATGGACTGTCCTTTGATGGGTACCATTTGTCAGTCAAAGCAGCCACATCCATCATTATGTGTTAGTTTAAATCTTAATACAGTTTAAATGGTTGAGTTGTATAAAAATTCACCCCCTGTACAGATGACAAGAACGTGGAACTTAGCTGAAGAGACCGAAGTTGTGTTTTGTACCAGGGTGTGATCTTGTTTGTTTCTGCTGTAAAATCAATTGCTGTCAATGGAGCCACTTGCTTTTGGAGCCAGCCTCTAGTGGGCATTTGGGGAACTGCAGTTTTCGGCAATTACTCATTGGTTTCATTTTTCAGCCCCAGATTTTGCTCCTTGACCGCACTGGTATTGAGTTCAGTTCTTTTTTTTGGTTGTTTTTGTTTTTCTCACTCTACTTTTTGTGGCTTAAACTTGTGCACAACCCTGTATATTTTTATGAATCCAACTCCAGCTAACATGAAAGTGCCTTTAAAGCATCAGATACTGTTTTCCGGATAAATAATGGACAAATATTACAAGAAGATAAGAAGCCGATTCACAGAAGAAAGTTGTGAGGAGGTCAAACCTAACATGTGGATGGCACTGGAGCACAGCTGGTTGTGTGGCTAACCAAGGGTGTGGTGTGTTGGTTCCTGGATTTTCCTATTGACGTTTCCAGAAGTGTCCAGAAGTGCTCATGACGATCACTGGTATTGGTGTGGTTGTGTTTGTATGAATACCCAGTGACTCTATCTTTAAGCATTAAGAGGTTCTTGATAAGTTTTAAAATGACTGTAAAACGCTGACACTGCGTATCCAGCAAGAAGGTTTACTATAACTTGAAATCTTTATTCATTCCTCACTTTCCATTCATCCAGTCATGTTATGCAAAATATATTTATGTACAAAATACATTCAGTTTCACCTTTTTTCACAAGAACAAAAGTAATTTACAGTATAATACATGACAACTCAGTCCATCAAAGATTAGATTGTGTAAACATTGTCCTCACTTTCTTGTATCAAATTCAACAATGTCAATCTCACATGACACATACAACACTGTTACTCTCATTACTTTATGCAGTATCAAAAATTAATACACGCAAACATAACCCTAGAAATAGATGAGAACTACTGACAAAAAAAAACCTAACAACACAGACTTGTAATTATATAACTCATATGAATGTAAACACTATGAAGAGTACAAGTTTAGACGTGTAAGACCTTGGAAACGCTTTGAAAGCTTTCACAAATTTCAAGAAGATAATAATAAAATAATAAGTTGCTAAAATCTTTTCTAGAGTTGCTAGTCGGCCATGCTTAAAATGAAAGCAAGTACAGCAGTTTTCAGTCACGTTAGAATTCCACACATCATATGTTGTTCTGCACATGACATTAAAACACATCATAAACACGTTAGTGTGATACCTTTGCCTTCAGTTGTAATGTTGATAGATGACATTGCTAATAATTGTACCTACAAAACTGCAAAGGTAGCAGAGCACATATATTTATTAATGTTCCCTGCTAAGATTCAAAGGGGAAACAGATTTTGCATTGATATTTTGAATAACTGCACTCGTCATATCTGCACAAATCTTGATAGAATTCTAAAGAATCTACAATTACAAGATAATCTCTCATAACTGTCCATGACCTCTTATTTACCTCTCCTCCATAGGTGTCTGGTGATTACTCTGTTTACTGGCTCAGAGCCCATTCACTTTGACAAAAGAGTCTTTGTCTCTCTTGTACTCTAATTAAGTCTTTGGTAAATGCTGCTTGCAGCACGTTTTCTGCTACGCTACAAGTTTTCTAAGCTGAATGTCTGTCAGTGCGAGTGTGAATGCGTGTGTTACAGCCTCAGTTCAAAAGGTTAGGTTACAAAAATAAACTTCAGTCTCTCACAGCATTGGCTTTCTCTCATTTGAGCATGTCCAGTAGAGTTCACTGATTGCAGCATTAGCATTCATGGAAACAATGAAGATGATGAGGAGCCTTTATCACACCTAAATAATTCAAACATTTAACTAGAGGAACAAACATGATTAAAGCAGTTGCAAATCTCCTCAGTTTTAGAATGAAATCTGTTATTGCGGATATTGGTGACGGTGATGATGATGATGATGATGATGATGATGACGATTTTCACCATGAATCAGTTGATGAACTGAGCGCCTCCATGTGGCACCATCTCGGACACGCCCCATGCCACCGCGTTCCCCCTCTGCTCGCAGCCCTGGCCGTCCTGCAAAGCCAGCTGGGAAATCTCCTCCCCTGATAGCACCCGGTCCCACATGTTCACCCCTGTCATCTTCCCGGCGAATGCCAGCTTGGGATCGAAGCCTCCCTCAAACCCTGCCACGCCACTGCTGGAAGATGTAGGGCAGCAGCCGTTTCTCTCCTGCCCCAACTGGAGTGAGCCTCCTTCGGGTAAGACGTGTCCCTCGGCCACTCCAGGTGTGGAGGCCACCTTTTTACCACCTGCCCACAGAGACGCCAGGCCCTGCTCGGAGGACCAAGCCCCGCACAGGTGGATCCACTCTCCTGGGTTCACCACACCCTGAGCCTCTACCAGGTGAGCCTCTCCTCCGACGGTGAAGAGGGCTGATTTTTGGGCGAGCAGCAGCTGGATCTCATATGGGTTGTGGCGGTTTCCATAAGAGAACAGCACAGTTTTGTTGGACAAGGTGGTCAGCTTCACCCACATGCAGACAGTGAAGGAGGACAGGGAGAGAGGGACATCAGGTATGACGGAGGTGTAGATTCGACGGGATCGCATAGGGAAGAGGAGAGCCATCTCACAACCTGTGCAACAAAGAAAGTGTGATAGTTGTCATTGTCATGGCATGGACTTTAAAGTGGTATTTTTATTAGTTTACAAATTAAACACACATAAATTGTGTGTCCAGTGTACAGGTGATGGACGGCTCTTTCAAGTGTAATTAATGATCAGTCTTTGTCAGCCATAAGCAGCTGCTGGAAGATACATGAAAGTCTAAAATTCCTCCTACAAGTTGTTACTTGACCATCGCAGTCTTACATTAAACATGTTTTTATCTTCCTTGGTCCACAGTGCAACATGTATAAATGTAATAATAAAGGCTATGAGATCGTGAGATGCTTTTGGCCTGTTCTTTACTACTGGCCTGTGTCTACATCAAGGGACTTGCATGTTTCTCTCTCTTTGCACATAAAAACAGCAACAAATGTCTTAAAGGGAGTTTCACTTCCTTACTGTCGCTAGCAATATGCTTGCTCAAAGGGAAGCTTTAGATTTATTGGGTTTTTCATGTATACTTCCACAGGGTCTTAACATTAATGTAGCAAATACAAGACTTTCACCCATTAGACTGGATTTTGAGTTCAGTATGGGACTATTCTGTTTTTTCATTGAAGCTTTACATCAATGCATTTGCAGTCGTTGCTTTCTGCCGTTGTTTTTAGTCACTGTTAACTTTGGTTTACGCTCCCAAAACTACGTTATTAACTTTAGGCATCAAAAATAGTTTTAAGTTTCAGAAAAGGTCATGGTTTGTGTTGAAATACCCAGGTGCAAATGCTAAACACAAAGCTCTAGTTGTTTTCTACAATGCTTTTTTTGTCAAAATAGTACATTTTGTGCGGTCGACACATTGTGGTGTGAGGCTGGGCTGGCTTGATAGGTGACAAAATAATAGCTGCCATAGGAGGTTTGAGGCATTTCACGTGAGCAAATTTGATCAGGTGACCTTGCAAACAACAGCAACTTCACGCATCACTAGAGAGTAAATTTGTGATAATTGTAGTTTACAGATGTCAATGAATTGCGGATCATTAAACACTGCTTTTATGCAGTTGTCAAATCAACTTTTACGTATACCTTCAACAACACAGTTGATCCAAACAACTTTACGGCAATAATTGAAAAGACCAATATGTGAAGCAAAAGGACGGCACATTCAGCTAACGACAGCAAAATTTGAAACTTTGTAAGTAATGAGATGCCAAAAAAGAGAGGCAAGAACATGAATGGCAATGGAAAGTCATGATATGACTTTGCAGGGTGCCCATGGCAGGGGTAGTAATGGTGGTTTAATTTTGAGGACCAAATATAATCAATTAAAAGTTATTAGAATTTACATGCAATGTCCTAACATTTGATGTAAACTTGCTGTTTGCACTTTGTGTTTCGTTGTGAACAGAGATCAAATTTGTTGTCACTAACATAGCAGAGAAAACCATTTTTAGTTTTAAGTGATTTGTCTGATAGTGGTGATATAAGAAAAGACTGAGGCCTGATTCACTCTTGGAGGACTAGAGATAAAAATGACTAAATACACCAATCAGGCATAACATTATGACCACCTGCCTAATATTGTGTTGGTCCCCTTATGTGGTCCAAAATGCTCTGAACCATTGGACATGGACAAGAGGACCTCTCAGGGTGTCCTATGGGGTCTGGAACCAGGATGCTGGCACTGGATCCTTTGGGTTCTCTGGCTTGTGCAGTGGGGCCTCTGTCAATCAAACTTGTTCCACGGCATCCCGTTGATGCTTGATCACAATGGGGTGTAGGAAGTTTGGAGGTCAAATCAACTTGTTGGTCCATTGTCATGTTCCTCAACATGTTCCTGATTGCTTGATGTTTTTTTTTTCCATGTGGTGGGGTGTATTTTCTAGTGACATTTGGGATTTCCATTTAAATGAGGGAGTGTGCTTGTTGTGGGACAGTGTTTATTTGGGTGTCTAAGTCTCATCAACATGGATGTCAAAATCCAAGGTTTTCCATCAGAACACCACATAGTACCAATATGATCAATGCTATTCACTTCACCTGTCAGTGGTCATAATGCTGTGGCTGATGGGTGTATTTATCAATATACTACACTTAGTTCAAGTCATTACGACTCAGATGCTTGCTAATTACAGTTACTAGGCCCCTCAGTCAGTTCCTGCTTCTGTTGTGCCATGTTTAAAAAGCTGCAGTATGTGGCACATTCTCCCCCACTGACTGTTGTTTTGGAATTTAGGTGGCAGCACGGGACACAGTCAAAGTTCAGCTTCTGGTCAGGTGATGAGATCATGCACCACCGACTCTCTCTCTCTCTCTCACACACACCTCTGTGGGTCATCTGGTTCACTGGTTTGTCCTGCTTCATTTCATCTTCTTCTCCCTCGTCTTCTGTTTTTACTCAAACAAACACACTCTCTTTCGCAAACACTCCCTTTCAAACTCAGTCGGCATTGTGCGGCCGACTTTTGTTGGTTAATCCTTTGGTGCGTGAAACAGAGAGAAACTGTGTGTGGTTTGTGTTTATATCCCTCTGAGCGAGGCCTTTCTGGGCAATTTGGCTCGTATTACATAACGCGATGGAAATGCAGTTTGTGCTGAAGAGCTCTGTTGGAGGTATAGTATGCCGGAGTGCATGTGTGCAAGCAAACATTACGCGCATTTAATTCGCAATATGGAAAACTCTTGCTTATGATCCCACTCTGCATCCCTCATTTTGTATTCTTCTTAATGCTCTGAGTTTTCTTCATCATTTTTAATGTCTCTTTCCTTTCTCTGTGTTGTTTCTACCCCACCTCCCTCCCAGCCTTCTTCTTCTCCACCTCCCTCCAGTTAGCAGACCCTCTCCCAACCCACTAAAACTGGAGATCCCAAATATTGATGTTACATTTGTCTCAGGTTTCTGCCACTCAGAAAATAACGGTGAAAAAGGACATTTTGAACAAGATGTGTTCATGATGGTTTCCATCTGGTTCTACTTTCCCAGGGTGCTTTGGTGTGGCTTTTGTGGCGACTGGCTAATGATTGCACCTCCCTCTGCTCTGTATGTAGGCCAGACCTACAGGTGTGTGTACGTGCATGCATGAGATGAGTAATGTGACTTGTTCTGTTATTTCTTTGTTGCTTTGATTTGATTTATTCAAGGAAATGAAGTTGACAAGAGTGGAGCCTTGGTCCAAGTTTACTGACTCAAGCTTAGTCACTTAATCTCTAAACTTACATTGTTATTAGTCATTATTTAATTCAGGAATAAACGGTAAACCAATAACTCTGTTAACTGGAACCACATAGTGCAAATAGATCTTTGTCCAATGACTATATGTTTGTATCCTTATCTTTAAAGGTTTTATGTGTTCTGTCATTTCTTTCAAACTGAATTACGTGTCAGTCAGTGCAAACAGCTTCAGATAAATGCCTTTCTCTTGTGTGAAATGTTTTTGTAATAAATATTAAACCAGAAAGAAGAAGCAATTAGTCAGTGTTAAAGAGGTGACCCCATACTTGCCCGCCAGCCATCCTCTTTGACTTGACTGTATCAATAGTGTTAATAAGTGAAGGGAAAAGGAAAGGTTGCTACTCGATGAGGACAACACGCCTGGAGACAGACAGAGGAAGTGGAAAAGGTATTTAGGACAAACACGAGCTGCATGATTGGTTGTCGGACGTTCAGAAGCAAGACCCGACAGAGGGGGGTCTCATTCTTTTACTTGAAGCATGACCTGAATGTGTCAAAGCAGGAAAAAAAAGGAAGGCTGTTTGGGTGGCACGGTGAGAGTGATGAGGACAAACACAAAGAAATGGAAACACCAGGTAAAGACAGATTATTAATGGTAAGACGGATGTCTCACCTGCAGGCAGGTGTCTTTGCCTCGATGACCTCAGCACCTCCCCCAGCTCCACCTTCATCTCCTTCAGCATGGCCAGCACGCCGTCTAAAGCCGCCTCTCGTGTTGTGACGTCTTGCTGGTTGAGCCCAGCGCCCCCACCTCCTGGAAGCTGAAATCCTGTCTTGGTGTTCGTCCCCATCCCAGCTCCTGGGCTGCTGAAGCAGCTGGTTTCCAGCTTGGCAAGTCGGGACACTTGTGTTCGTGCTGTGGAGAGGAGCTGGTGTAGCATCACCTCCAGGTGGTTGGAACTCCCCGCAGATTTCCCAGCCGCAGACATCTGATCTCCAACCTTGAAGCGCTCCAGAGTGTCTCTGAGACGGCCCTCCAGCTGCAAGGCCATCCTTCTTCCTGCTGTCTCCACTGCAGTCCCACAGGAGCCTCCATACTGGGCTACAAACCTGACAACAGACCAATATACAAAATTTAAGCTTTTTCAACTGAGGAGCTTCAGTCCTCTCAAGACTCATTCAGCACCAGATTTGGACTAAAATCACTTATGAAGTTAAAAATAGGTTGAATATAACTGGTTATATTCAGGATATTGTTCTTAAGCAGAGTGAGTTCGACAGAAAAATAATTAAGTTTTTTTTTCGTCGAAGAAAAAAAATGCTACTTCCAGTTTCTCCAATTTGAACGTTGTCAGATTCTCTGCATCTTTAATTCTGAAAGTATTTTGGTTCATACTGTTGAAGACATCGGCAACCATATGATCTTTCAAGTTCAAGAAAAACAAGTATAAATGATTTAGCAATGCAAATAATCTTTAGTTGGATCAGAAACAGCAGCACTGATGTTTGCATTTCAGTATTGTAAACCATAAATGACGGTCTTTGCTGGCCATGTCTGAGAATCATCACTTGACCTTGATTGCATGACTTGTCCGCCATTTTTCCAACCAACCTTAACATTTCACTGCGCAGCGATCCCATCTCCACCTTAATGATATCATCTGCGTACTGAAGCAGCATGTTCTCCCTCATCTGACTGTTCTCCAACATGGAGAACATTTTGTCCCATTTGGTCAGGTCTGGAGAACTGCAGGGGGTTGAACTCGGTGTGGCTGCAAAGGGGGACAGTAAAAAGAGGAGACAGAGAGAGAGAAAGGGTGGGAGGAAAATGGAGAAGTCAAGTTATTCAACAGAGGATGAACACCCTGCAGCATTTAGAACCCCAAGCAACACTGTCTCCTGCACCTTCCTGGAGACAGATCGACTGTTCTTCCACAAAGGTCTAGGTTTTACTCTCCTTTACCTTCATGTCTACATATTCTGGACTTCATAAAGGAAAGGTGAATTTGTCCTGTTGGGTTTAAAAAACAAGCTCAGTCCAGTTATTTACCACCAGATGCAGTTGCAGATGTAGCTTCAGAGAGAGCAAGCAGGATTTGTCTAACTTTTTTCAGATGTGCTGAGCTGAAAACACTGATCTCTCCCATCATTGACAGGAACTTCAAGGACATAGTTGTAAGGAAGAAAAAAAAGAAGCTCAATTCTGCGGCAGAGACAGTGGAGGTAGATAGCTGAGCATCCGGTTAAATGAAGGTGGGAGCGAGAAGATGGGATGTCAAGTTGTTCAGGGTGTGGAGATAAGAACGTGAGACAGAAATAGGACAATTGGCTCATAAAACCGAAAAGCTCCGGCTGCTGCTTTTCCTGTGAGATTATCTCGCCTTCCGCTGTGAGCGAGGAGAAAGACGGAAGGAAAGGGAAGTGGAAGACCTGCTGAGAGGAGGGAGAGAGATAACGAGAGCGGCGAGAAACATGGGGAAGAGGGGGGATAAAACAAAGCCAGGGGGTAAATCAATCCGGCAGTGAGAAGATATATCAAACACACCGTTCTGTTTAACGTTTGAGCCTTTCAGACTCTGTTTATAGCTGTGAAACCTATTCCAGAGGGGCATTTTTTTACAGGACTGCTTGATTTGTTTTGGCTTCATGTCCCCAATGTTCAAAGTAAATTAGACAGGAGGTTCATGCACTCTGCTCTCAGCGACTTAACAATGTAAAGAAGCAGGTCTGACATTGGTTTATAACTGATTTTGATGGATATGGAGCAAATAGAGTGTGATGGAGCTTTCAGAAAGATGTTTTTTTGTTTAAATGATCACTCTTCTTTTGCCAACTGAGATCAGCATACAGGTAAAAGAGGCACATTGAAAATTCCTCAGTTGAGTAGAACTCGTGTCATCAAAAAGCCAAGGTGTGCTGCACAAAAAGGTACGAGTTGACATATTGGTTTACTTGACTGCTATGTGTAATTTTCCAGCCTGTCGCTCATTTTAAAATTAACTGTGTCACGACCTCATGTTGCCCTCATTAATTCAAATTCCGCTCAGAGATCCAGAGACGTGAGCGGGTCAGGGGCAGTGATCTGTGTTTCCCTCCAGCCTTTGACCTCCCTCCTTCCTCAGACACCTGCATTCAAACTGCTCACGTGAATTCACTCTTTCAAAGCAATTAGGAGCCGTCGCGCGTTTCTTTGTCCTTCGTGCGCCCCCTTTGGCCGGCATTTTTTCCTCTCCTGCTGGAATTTGTGTGTGTGTTTTACTGTCCTCGCTAGTCAGTCGTTTGAGCCGCTCTAATTTTTCACCCCTCTGTAACGTTTAATCACATCACAGGCTGTGCCCAGTTTCCTGCCTGTGCTGCAATTACACCTCCCGCCGGGTTTAAAACAACAAATAAATGCAAAATGTGAGCTGTGAAGGGCCCACTTCTCTTTTTTTTATATGCACACTTGAACTCAGTCTTGTCTCTCACGCATTCACACACACACAGACACACACAGACTCCTGCACAATAATGCACAACAATGATGCTTTCCAAAACAGCTGAGAGAAGAATTACTTAATGACATACTTTAGAGTTTCAGCGATGGGTGGTCAGTCATTCGTGTTGTAATATGCGTTGCTGTGGCTCAGCATTTTATTTGATGCTGCTCATCTCTGACACAAACTCAACAATCTGTATGCTGCTTGTTTTTTGTGTTCTCTATCTCTTACGAACAAAATTAAGTAATCAAACTATCCAAAAACTTAACAACAGACTTAAATTTATCACAGAATAATAATCATATGTATCAATCAGTATCTCAGTGGACATACCTGCTTAAAAAACATCATTATAAACTGTGTTTTTGCAACCTGTGCAGCAGTATTTCTGGATACACAGATTTGCACTTTTTTAAACCTCTCTTTCACCTGATCATGACATTACTGTTAAGTCATAGTGGAAACACACCCTCCACAACTTTCTCAATATCACTGTTTCTGCCCATGTTTGGTGATTCATGCCTATACATCATTTTCTGGTTGAATATTAATCCCGTTGCTGCTCTCCTGCAGCTTATTATCACTGTAATGACAGACTTTTACCTCCCTGTCCTGATCTTACCTCTCACACCATCCCATACGTGAATCCCCAAAGATGTACATTTCATGCTCCAGAATTTAATTACACAGCGGCCATCTGAAAATCTTAATCGGATAAATGACACACTTACGTTCTGGCGTTTCTCCCTCTGTGATTTCATTGTAGTAGGTGTCAGCGTAGTTGACCTCGATATCATCCTCGTAGGCGAGCGCGAGGCACAAGCACACTGACAGCACACACACTGCCCGAGGGAGCCTCCACTGAAACATGCTGCAGCTGCTGCCTGAGAAGTGTATGTAAAGGTGAATGAAGTTTCAGGTCTGCTACCTGCTTGTGTCTCTATGTGTGAGTGTGGTGTGATAAAGTCCCAGTCAGGTTTGGCTGTGTGAGTGTTTTGTTTGTCTCTGCTGCTGCTCTCTGTCTGTCTCACGTTCTGCAGGTCCGCCACTCTCTTTTCAACCCCTCACTCTCATACTGTATTTGTCGCTCCTCCCTAATGACTCTCCACCTCTCTCTCCCCCCCCTCTCTCTCATTCTTTTTTTTGTTGAATGCTGAGCAATCCTTTGGCAGGAAGCCCAGTGGTGTAGAGTACTCCAGCCAGAGAGATGGGGCAGCCTGGGCTCACACATTTGCTTTTCTAAGAGAGTTTTGCAATAATTTTGCTTACTTTTACCTGCTTGCCATAACTGCTTCATACCTGCTCCTAAAAGATAAATCCAGTTTAATAGAACTTGGGTGCCATTTCTTGTCTATCACTTCTATCAGTTATGATAACTCACTACAGTATCTAATGAGATCTTCCAGGACAGAAAAGAGATATAAAAAGACCAAAATAACACACAAAACCACCAAAACAAGAAAAAAACAGGATACAAAATGAAAAAAACGAGACACAAAACAACAAAAAAAAATGGATGCAAAAAGAGACGCTTGCTTGCTTCTGCAATCTTTACATAGAATATGGAGAATAGAGATGCCACAACACCAGAAATGTTAGTGAGAGTGGAGTCCAACAAACAAAATCGTAGAAGCTGTTTTTAATAAAAGTAAGACGGCTGTTAGGAAGCTAAAAGATGATTGGGGCCCTACACAGTTATATCACTGCATCAAACAATGACAGGGCAAGATATATGATGTGACAGGTTGTGAACAAGGCAACAGTTTTGCCAATAATCAAAACCACTTTATTTGACATAACCCCTAAATTGAGCACGTCTGAGGGAATAATATGTGTGTGCTCAACTGTGGGGAACACGATCAATCAAATTCAAGCCAAGACATCTGTGAACTGCTGTGTTCAGAGTTTAAGTAATGACTTTATCACGTGTCTTCTTAAAACTAATATGGGCTTCTAATCCGCCTGATCATCTGCTTGCCATTCTTGCTTCGTCAGACTTCCCAGAAATCCATTTCTCAACACGCGTGTCGCGATGTGAAACAAGGAATCTGTGTCATACGCATGGACTCGTACATTTATCAGCACTTTGTGACCTTTTTGTGCATACAATCCCAAAATCTTAACATTTACTCCTGATGAGTGCAATAATATTACCAAAAAAGGCAACACAAACCCTTCAGAAATAACATCTGAGCTGCAATAAACCAGAATAACTCGTCACTCATAAAACTGCACCTTAAACTGACCATACTTCTAAACCTGAGCTCTTGCCTCTGTCTTTGATCATACCTGAACCGAATCTTTTTTTATAGGTTAAACCTCAAAACTCTGTGACCTTTTTAACCCAGTTATTACAATGAATTATAGAGTCAAACACACGGGGAATGTCCGTGCATGGAGGTAATGAAGAAATTTATGAAAATTTCTCTAAATCTCCCTCCTTGTGAAAGTGTTTGGCTCTCGCAAGTATAGAAATGTAAGAGGCCTGCGACTGGGGCGGTGAGTAATGCGTCGTTGGAGGTAGCCTGTATGTCGTAATCAGATATAACTGCAGCTCCTGCGACTCACAGAGAGAAAAAGAGGGAGAGAGAGAGGCAATGGGAGGGGGGAGGAAGCAGAGAACACAAACTTTCCTGATTTTATGCCCCATGCAGAGCTGGTGTGTGTGTGTGTGTGTGTGTAAGTGAGCTTTGAGTGGAACCCAGATATAAGGAGTTTCTAAATGGGTTTATTGTTCTCCTGCTTCACTCTGTTTATTTATTTATTTGCCAACCTCAATGTTTCTGTGTCTATACACTGCATGTGCATCTGTGCGATGTGTGAACTGCCTGTATTGTTGTGTGTGTGTAGGTGTGTGTGGGTGTGTGTGTGTGTGTGTGTGTGTGTGTGTGTGTGTGTGTGTGCTGGTGCGTGTTCTAGTTTGTGTATTTTCAATGGGATGGAAATAATGACTTCCTCATGGGATTTTTAGGGTATGCCCACTCTCATCCTGCTCCCCTCCCTCCGTCTTTTCTGTCTGCGTCTCTCTTTCATTGTGTTTGTTTTCTATCTCTCTCTCTCTCTCTCTCTCTTGCATGTACTTACTGAAACACACACTTGTTCGCTTGTTATCTGGGTGGAACAGCCTTTTCATTCGGACAGCTGCACCGAGAGACAGGCCCAGTTGTGTGGGATGAAGGGGAAAGTGGCGAAAACGGCCCAGGTTAGCTCTCCATTACCACCTGACACAGCGCACTGTTGCTTTAATCTGCTGCGAGTTCATTAAAGTTTTTAAAAGAAGCGTGGGAGCTAACACGTTCCTACACCTGTCTGCCAGCTGTGCGGTTTTATTTTCTATAGCGCTGCTGTCTGGTAGGTCTTTCTGAATATAAAAAAATCCTCTAATGCACATGAAGTGATGTGTTTTATGTTTCTTTCAACAGCCATGAGGATTTGTTTGGGATTCATATAATTGGAAGTGAGTGGTCGATGAGAGTATGCACTGCCAGAAGCCAGTGACCAGGAAAAGAAAAGAGCACCAGTACTAGAAACTCATACACATATATAGCCTGAATATGAAAGTATGACGTAGATGTTATAGAGATAGAAATACCCCAGTAATGACACTGCAGTAGATGAACTGGAAATATTGTTGTCTGGCGCCTTAATTGCTTGCTGCAGGGGTGAAAATGTGTTTGTATTTTTAGGTTTACAGGCAAAAAAATTGAAAACAGTGTACAAGAGTGATTCAGTACACAAAAACAGAGAAACCACTAAAAGACAGCACAGTCATCGACAACAATCAAGGGCAAAGAAACCTCGACATGAAAGGCACAGCAGAGTAAAAAATATGCAATTATGTTTTTAAAATGACGAGGGGAAAAATAAATGAGTACACAGATAAACCAAAATAGGCGGCAACAATAGTGCGGTGGTTAGCATTGTTGACTCGCTGCAGGAAGGTTCCCAGTTTGGACTTGCTGGTCGCCTCTTTGTGGAGTTTGCGTGTTCTCCATGTGCCGGTGTGGGTTTTCTCCAAAGACATGCATCCTAGGTAAACTGCTGGTTTTAAACTGGCAGTAGGTATGAGTTTGCATTGTTGTATGTCTTTGTGTTGGCCCTTTGATGACCTGGTGATCTGTCCAAGGTGTAGACTAGACTCCAGTCCCCCACGAATGTTTATATTATTTAGGTTAAGTTTTCTTAAAATACCAAAGGGTCTTAGCAACATTGTTAAAGTAGTTAGGTAGGGTCTTACCCATAATATGTAGCATGGTCATGTAGCGGAGGGTTTATTCTTTAATATGTAAATTACTCACATAAAATCATACCATAATCAATAAATAAATGTTGATTTGACCTCCAAACTTCCTACACCTCATTGTGATCAAACATCAACAGGATGCAGTGGAACAAGTTTGATTGACAGAGGCCCCACTGCACAAGCCAGAGTACCCAAAGGATCCAGTGCCAACGTCCTGGTTCCAGACCCCATAGGACACCCTGAGAGGTCCTCTGGTCCAGGCTCAATGGTTCAGAGCATTTTTGATTACATAAGAGGGACCAACAGAATATTAGGCAGGTGGTCTTAATGTTATGCCTGATAGATGTAGGTATTTGTTAGTTGTGAGGTTGTAATTTTGAAGAGTGCCAGTTTGGTGGAAGAATGCAGTCAAACATAAAATAAAGTATAAAGTTTATTAATGAAACTGAAGATATTCGTTGCAAACTGTGGCCAAAAATATGCACCACATCAGAGTGAAAAAAACAATAGACAGAATATATGCAATGCAGTATTTTAAGATGTGCTTCTTTGGCTTTATTAGATGCCATATTTATATTTAGAAGGTGAAGCTCTTTGTCCAGCAGTGACACCTGTAATGCTGCAGTGGAGCATCTATTGTCAGAGGTTACTAGTGTAACTAATTTGAAACCTTTAACCACAATAGGCAGTGAAACACTATTGTTCAATCTCTTCTTTTCTCACATTGGCCCACAAGTTTATCCACTTGTCCCAGCTTTCAGCAATAGGATTAATTTCCTAGAAAGACAGCATGAGCTCAAGCGTGTTTCTGCACTTTCTGCTCATTCCACATTTTGAAGAGTTGTGAAAATGTGTAACAGAGAGCACGAGAGGACAGGCACATTTCTCATAACACAGAAACAGTCGGACAAAATCTGCTGAAAGCATGGATTCAAATCTTTCAATTGATTCCACATTGAAGTCTGCGGATCAAACAGCAACTGAGCTGTTATCCTGGAATTTTGGCGAAAAATCAATCAAGCCATCTTGTGCTCTCCCAAGGACCACTTTTACTGATCTCTGCCATAGTCTGGCACAGCGTGACTTCAAAATATGTAAGACAAAAGACTGACAGACATGGCACATCTGACTCAAACACTTTTTTGCTGGCAACGAAATGCTGAATTCAAAATATGTTGTTTAATCGAAGTCTCTGCTGGGATATGCGGAATGGAATGAAGGGTGTAATACCTCATGATGGAGACGGAGGAGGCAGACAGATGTTATGTGCTTAAAGACAGAAAAGAAACACATGCTTTTATACAGTATAGTGTGTCGTGTGTGTTTAAATGTTTCCATGTTTTGCCTTATGGCTGCCACCTGAGGAAGGAATTTAGCCAGTTGGAAACACATCATACATTCTCATCTGACACACCAATAAAGAAATCCCTTCAGTGTGTGGACATGCACGATCTGCACGTTTATGTCGGTGTCGTATGAAATGTGAACACTTTCTTGCATACATGTGACTTTTAACATAATAAAAGACTATTTTACTTTGATAGTAGTACTTTAACAGTAGTAGCAAAGTAGCTTTAGATGGTAAAACATACCTTTAAAGTCCAAGCATTTTCTGCTCCTGTCACATTTTTACTCACTGTAAACTCATTTTTCACTGCAACATAAAGTCTTGCACCTCTATGAAAACAGTACAAGCATGGCTAGAAGTAGAGATAACTCAAAAATGTTGTCTATGCAGCATGACACAGTTATAACGCCATAAATCATAAAACAAGGAAAAAAATTAAATAAATAAAATAATAAAATAATAAATAAAATAATTTATAATAAATAATAATATAAAATAAAATAATAAAAAAATAAAAATAATTACTCATCTATAAATGTGTATTTTACAAGAATTGAAAAAAATGTGGAATCAACATGTACAGCAATTTTCCAAGTGCTCACAGGTGTGACCAATACTGACAGATAAATGGTGACTCTAGATTATACAGACATTTACTTACTTGTTTCCATACTTGTCTTTTATCTGCCATGCTAACACAGCCTACAGTTTGGCCAAAAGTGTTAGAATTTTTGTCAGAGGTCAAAATTTCTCTCTCTCTTTTTTAAGAAAATGTGGTTACTGCAGACCGTTTATGTTTTGTGAATTTTTGAGAGAGATGAAATTTGAAGTTTGATGAAATAACACATTTCTAAGGTTAGATTTGATTAATGTAATCTAACCTTTATTGATCCCCTTGGGGAAATTACTTCTCTGTATTTGACCCATCCTATCCATAGTTAGCCTTAACTATACATACTAGGAGCAGTGGGCTGCCACGATGCAGCACCCAGGGAGCATTCAGGTTTTAAGGGCCTTGCTCAGGGTCCACAGTGGTGGTGACTGGGATAAGTGGTCGCTCTCACTTTCCCACTTTACCAGTTCGGGGACCCATCGCTTCACAAACCACTAAGCCACCACTGCCGCTTTAAAATTTAAGTTCATTAATGCAACATAAATAGTTTGAGAACTGCTGAAAATTCATTTATTCTATTAGATTGCATGCTTTTTTTCCCTCTCTTTAGTTGAACTTTTTAATGAAAACGTGCTGTGATGCATGACATGCTATCAGGTCTTGGGTTTAGAGGGTTAACCACGGTGGCATCAGTCCAAAAAAAGCTTCTCAGTTGTGTTTTCTTAACGCACTGACAAATGACCCAGTTGTAGTTTGTGTATGAGACATAGCTTCACTCAAAGGGAGTATATGACATCAGGCATGCAGATGTGCTGAATACATCTCCAGCTGCTTTTAATTAGGTGCTGACTCAGCAGAAAGAAGTGCTGAGTAATGCGTCCGGTTTGATCTTTTCGCAGGCTGAAAGCTTCACTGATGAGTCTTGTATTCTGCAATGGTGATACGGGCTAAAGTCGAATTTTGAGTCAGAATGGATCAGATATGTTGTCATCCACACACACACACAGAGCAGAGAGGTGATGTAGGTGAAAGGGGAGAATGGTCCTTAAACGTCAACACTCTGCTGGAGAGTCTGTTTTTAGATTTATCAACTGTACTGCTACGCTACATCTGGCCTGCTGTTATGGTGCACACTTTATGATTTTGATATAAAATATTTTTATGCATGAAACACGTTGAGTCCTGTGTACACATGATAAAACGTATTCCTTTGCGCTCTGGTAACTGGATCTCTTCCAGAGATCTCGGCAGTCATGTTTCATACAAGCCTGAATATTTTAAATTGTTTTTACTGCACTGCAGGAGGGGGGGGTGTTTCGCTCACGCAACAAAAATGCACAGAATCTCAACGATATGGGCTCTCTGGGAGAGGTTTGTCAGTTTCTCTTTGACATGTACTCCCCACCTTCACCCACCTGAGGTTATTGGAGCTGTGTGATATACAACCTCCAGGACATGCGTACGCGGAATGAGTGTTACAGAGACTCGCGTCGTAAAAAGCCCTGCAAAAACATCCCTCTGGATGCCATTTGTGCTGATCTCCACAGATTTCTGCCTTGCATAAGAGTTCAGTGTTTAGGAGTTTCTTTTGCCAAGTTATGTACAGTGTTGGATATGAATAGAATGTCCCCGTCTGTCCAAAATAGAGCTGCATCAATAGTCCATTCATTGATAACTGGCACGTACTCTTAGCTTTCATCTTATTTAAATTGTTAGATGTATGCATGTCTATGAAGTGTTCAGTTGTGCAGCAGCCTGTCCCAATGAGACTTTTCCTGGCTAAATATAGGATAAATTTTAAAAAGTCACTTGCAAGAAAGTCTGTCTGCGAGATTACAGATTAATTCACAAGCAAACGCAGCTGCTTCTATCTTCTTAAACCAGCGACAGCTTCACCCACTTGCAGCCCTTATCTCAGTTTTGAAGCATGTTGATCTCCTTGTTTCAGAGCAAAAACGTCTTTGTTTAACCTGTGAATTTCACTAAAATGAAATATGCATCCATTCAGATCTCACAAAGCTGCTCTGATTTTGATGCACTGGTCTCTGTTCTGTATGTGACATTTTCACTTCATGGTTTTGTCACTGCTGTGGGTTATAATTTATTATTATTATTTTTATTTTTTACTCCTAGCCGTATCTACAGTAAAATCATTTTCCCATGACTCAGACAGTTGTAGTGCCCTCTTAAGGGCTTTATCTAAGTATTTAGCACAGGCGTTTTTAATATAGCAGGGAAAATGAAAGAACATTACTGCCAACAGCTGTATTGAAGTATTTCTTATTCAAAGTTAAGAGTCTCTTCAGAGTTGGTTCTGTTTTGGGAGTCTAATGTGACATTTGGAAAAACTGCACGCTCAAAGAACACCGTGGAGTCGTCCTCTGCTGCTTCACATAAAAATCAACAACAGTTTGACGCCAGATCCTTTAGCAGATTCGCTTTTTTTTTTCTTCTTGGAAAATGTCTGAGGAGCCTTTCAAAAATGTCGCCTTTGTGTGCCGAAGAGCCAAAGGTCATTACAGGATATTTGAAAGTCATGATCACAGATTGGGTGTTTGTTGGAATGAAGGCATGAAGGTCAGACACTGTACAAAAAAGGACACACAGTGCGTTGTGAGGATGCAGTGGGAGTCAAGTGAGCCTCTGTGGCACGAGGCTCGATAAGTACAGAATATTAAGTGTATTATCATTTGACTTCACTCAGGCCAGTCAGGTTGTGTCTCACAAATGCAGCTGGGGTGCAGTCGTGTGAAAAAGTAAGTGCATTATGTGGAAATTGGTGGACATATTTAGACAAGAAGGCATTTCTGTGAACGGATAAAGGTGATACAATCAAACAAATGACACATAAAGTTGACCTTTGTGGTCATTTTCACAATTTAAATAAAATTAAAACAACAGTGCATTGGTTAACACTTCCACCTCACAGCTAGAGGGCTTCCCTGGACTTCCTCCCACACTCCAAAGGCATGCATGATAGATTCATTGATGATTCTATGTTGGCTGTAGGTCTGAGTGTGAGCGTACAAGGCTTTTTCTGTCTCTCTGTGTTGGTCTGGTGATGGACTGTAAGTCACATGGGAAGTTTATTATCCATGTGACTTTCCCACACCTTCAAACCTGTAAAATTGGGGGTCTGGATTGGCTTTTAAAGTCAAAGTGCATGAGTCTACACGCAGGAAGAAACTGCACAAATGGGATCTTCATGGGAGGCAGGCCAGGAAAAAGCCTTTGCTGTCCAAAAAGAACAGTCAAGCAAAACTCCAGTTTGCCAGTGAACATATAGACAAAGACCAGACCTTTTAGAATAACATGTTCCGGACAGACGAGTCAAAGATAGAGCTGTTTGACACATTTGGTGCAGAATAAGGACAGCTTTACAGCACGATGGTGGAGATGTTCACCTGTCAGCAAGACTGGGCAGCCTGCAATCACTGACTCTATGAATTCTGAATCATATCGGAGAGTGCTTAAAGATAATGTGAGGCCGTCTGTCTGAAAGTTGGATACCGCAGGATAATAATAATAATACCAAGCAAATCTCCCAAGGAACGTCTCAAAAGCAGGACATGTGAGGTTATGGAATGGCCAAGTCAAGGATAAATAGGGGTATTGGATTGAAACAGGTGGTGGGCTACTTGCAGGAAAGCCATCTTGCAACTGAAAGAATTCTGCATGGAAGAGTAGTCGAAAGCAGATTTTAGAGACAGTTGTGCAAAATGAGGATGAATCTTTGATGAAATATGTTAACAATTTCAATGGGATGCACTTACTTTATTGCATGACTGGACATAGGTCAGTGTGTGCGTGAGGGTTACAGTATATGGGCTCAAACAGGTAAGCTCTATAAATCCTCCTCAGTGCGTTTCTGTGCAGACTTTTGTCTCCTCCTGCCTTTTAACATTCCTCTGAAGAGGCCTGTAAATGCTACAGCCTCGACTTTATAGTTTTCATTACCAGCTCTCTCTTTCTGTGCATAAACTGTATCTGTCTCTTTTTATGGTGATTTGTGTTCAAAGTGTGCGGGGCGTGTGTGTGATGTTGTACAGTGTAAGCTGTGGTTGAGGCAAGAGGAGGGGGCAGACAGTAAAACCAGGCTGTGATCAGCTTCTAAATGTCCTCTTCCCTCCTCTGCCTTCGCACACAGCAGTACAGAACAGTCAGTCCTCTCTGTTGATCGGTGTTACAACATTAAGGCTGCAGTACATCTTTGAGCACACAGCCTGTGGTTACGCTGATTTATAGCAGTGAGTCAGCTGCTGTGGCAAACCGATTTAGATTTTCAGATATGACAGAAGGGCACCATGTTCATGTTCAAATTAACCATTTTAGCTACGATTTCTTTGATATGTCACAGTCAAAGTTGTCAAAGTCAAAGTTGACTTTTTAAGGTACTTAAAGAGATAAACACCAGACTGAGGAACAGCTTCTTTCCAGAAACTGTTAGACTGTTGAACTCATTTAGAAAGCTACAGAGCACAACCAATCACCCACCTACCTGCAACTACAGACACTTTTTAAAATCTACCTCACAGCACAGTTTGCACACATGTATATTTATCTCTTTACCACTGGTAAACACTTGTATATGTTGTTTCATTGATTGTATTTCATTTATCTTTCTTTCTTTCTTATTATTTGTTGGACTTATAACCGGGAACCGAGTGCCAGTATCATGCTACCTCATGTGAATACGTGTGCTGGTATGACAATAAAGAACCTTGATCCTTATTTATCTGATATAAACAACAGAATAACAAAACCCAATCAGAGTTATTCTACTCTGTTTCTCAGCAGCCTCCTTATGTGAGGGTTTTTTTAGTGTGCACTTTTATAGTAGAAATGTACAGTTTGGGTAGAATCTGGCTAAAAACAATGACTAGCCTTTCTTCATTTTATCACAACCAACTTCTGTGTCTCGTTGAACTCAGGAATTTTCTCGTTTTCAATGTGTTCAATTTTAATAAACCTGCTTTTTAGAAGTAAGATTGATTCCATGCTCTTGTTTGTGCAGTAAATCTGCTGTAAAAGCTGCTGGCAAAAGAGGTTAGTTTATACTTAGAGCAGAAAAAAAGAAAGAGGAGATGCCGACCTGGTTTTGTTGGGAATAAGGAATAAGCTTTTAATTAATGAGCAATACTTACTTGGAGGTGTGTTTTGTTATTTTTGGACAGGGCCAGTTCACTATTTCACTTGTTCCCTGTGTTTATATAAAGCTGGCCAAATGATGCACGAAAGAAAATGAGCATTTTTTCCCCCCAATATTGAACAACTTCTTTAAGAAACGAAGCAAATAATAAAGAAGGGTTAAACATCCACAGACACTTCCATGTTTCTTCCATTGTCAGACCGCCTTTCGTCCTTGTAGAGTTTGTTCCATCTGACCTGCAGATAAAAGAATATAGAAGAATAAATCATCAAACACCATCACCACATAGACTGTAATGTACAGCTTTTCGAACATGAAGCTTTATCCTATCCTGCTTTTATCATTTGCTACTGATTGTACCGGACTTAAACATTAAATCTAAAATATCTCTTGTGGTCCAGCTTTTGTTTGTTTTTTTTTGCAGGACACAGAAGTCTTTGTCTGAATGTCACCAATGAGGAAGCTTCCGTTTGGGAAAAAAAAGAGTCTTTGTTCAGTGAAGTGAATCGTTTAAATGTGTTTCATAAGTCAGTCAAAGCTATTGGGTAATAACGTGGGTTTTGTTTGGCTGCGTGCTGATTTCCAAATGCCTTTATGTGCCGTCATACGTCGGTATCCGTGACAGAATATTGACAAGGAATGGAGAAAGTTTTATTTCGTAATTGTGGATTTTGTATCATGATTTCATGTGTGTGTTTTCTAAGGATGATAACATTTACAGCAAATACTGTGATGTTACAGCTGCACCACAGAAGAATAGAAGTTTCATAGAGCTTGGCTCCTATTGTCACGGTTTTGGCATTTACTTTGCAGTGAGAAAATTATAGGCACCAGATTAACAGTTACCATGTGGGAATGCGATGACAGTAGTCACAGGAATGATGGAGCAGAAGACGCAAGCAGTCAGATGAGCTGTGCAATGTCTGAGGGTAGCTTTATTATCGGTGAAAGTTTTCCGCCTCCCACAGCTTCACACCCACATTAAGCATTTTGTAATAGCAGTTACTGATGGAGTGAAAAACTTTTTCCTGTTGTCCGGTAACAAGCCCAGTTCTGGTTTTATCACGAGGTAATGAGGTTTCCTCAGCAATTATGGTTCCCGCATTTATCAACTACTACAAGCTGGCAGCTACACCTGGTATGCTGTACGTCTCAGACTGGCACGCAAATAAAAACTCAGTAGAGGGGTGTTTGTTTAACATACGGACCACCCAAATTCAAATTGTTTGACATTTTGATTACAAAAATGTTGCCAACAAATATACAGAACATGCTGTGTGTACATAGAGTAGTCGTAGTAAAGTAAATGCATATGGAATTATGAATAAATAAAAAGTAGTATACACTACACTTAGAGCATGATGCATGTGTGCAGTATGCAGGGATATAAAGGTAATAAATTGAGGAAATACATGAATTTAAAAAGGAAAGAAGATGTGTTACAGGATATAGACTGTATATATATTTATTATAACATAAATGAATATAGTTCATCCTCAATTAAAGCATATTGCTTAAAGACAAACTCTGATACTCAATATGCATTCATATCATTTGTTTGGGGGGTTCATTTGAGGAAATTTCAACTCTGATTTCTTAAATTTTGTATGTTTTTTTGGCAGTTTATGAGAAAATGGGCTCTCTCTGTGTTTATTAACTACTGTTTTATATGGAGGCCCTTCTCAATATGTTACTGACCAAGTTTGATTTTTAAATGTGCGTCTTTCCTCTCTCCATGGCAGGTAACCACATGCTGTTGCGAGTGCTGCCCTCCGTCTATCCCAGACAACCGGACACCATCCACCGTCACCTAGGCAACCTCACCGCCATGATGTCACAGCTGGAATCCCCAGAGCAACAGCACCTTATCAGACTTATTCAAATAGTTGCCGAGCAACATCCACTCGTAAGTGTTTGTGCCTCATTTCTAACATAAAACTACACCAAAGAAAAACACAACACGACGTCCTGTGGGTGAATCAAACTATATGTTTTCATGTTTGTTACTTTTGTGCAACCGCATGAGCCAAAATAAATAGCACTCCCACTTTTGCAACCTCAATGTAATGCAATTACAACCTTCATCCTGTTTTAAACTCTTTGCTGGCCTTGGAGTTACTGACACTGAAAACAAGCTGCCTTCCAGTTGCATTACAACCTATTGCTTAAAATGATAATGAGGTGTTTACTATCAGAGCTGTGGAATCATCTGAAAATAATGCACTATCCAACTAAATCAGACCTGAGATTTAACTTGGCTTCGGCTTCCAGTGAAGTGTGTGTGTGGCTTTTTATAACACTTCTACCGAAGAGTCAAAATTAATCATTTAATCCAGCTCTATCCCATAATGAGCTCAAATTGAAATATGGAAAATTCACTGGAACATAGATACAAGTGAGGAACTGGAGCGGGGCATGTGGAGTACAAATTTCTCAGCAGGGATTCCCTTAATCCTGCATATTTTGGAGCAGAGCTGCTGATGATGAACCTGAGGGGGAAAGTACCACATACCAGCAAACTGAGCGCTCAGTGGTGGAACATGGATCGTCTCACTCAGTGGAGCAACAAAACCAGCCATCTGGAGTTATTCTAATCTGCACCCCCCACACAGACTATAAAATATTTGTGCTGTGATTGTAGCTGCATTCATCTCACGAGTTACCAAATGCTCTGTGTTCACTTACTGGAAGTGAAGCAGCATTGAAAAGATCTAAAATGATTGGGAATTCTTCTATTATGTAAGTTTACTTCTTAGTTGTAGAACAATGTCTTCCTGAGACTCGGTTACTGTTTGATGTTAACATCATTATTCAGAGCTGGTAGCTGGCAATGGTGGCCATTGTTAGTCCGCTGCAGTCTATTGTTACCAGTACAGATAATGAGGAGGAAGTGTTCTTTCGCTCAGTGTGTCCAGACAGTCCTACAGTCAAGTTTTTGTTTATTGTCAGTCACCAGTCTCTTCATCTCGCTCCAAGGTCACTCCTCTCACCTCCAGCCTTCATTAAAGGCATCAGGCCTCTTTTTGGTTGAATTTGTTAATGAAAAAAGACAATGCTTTGTTTTTGCTTTATTCTCTATCTCTCTCTGACTTGCTGTCTTTTTTCCTTCCCACCTGTACAGATGTTGAGCCCTCAGGTGCCTACGCTGGTCAGTTACCTTGGTGACCAGTCCCTGACTGAGGCTCTGTTGGGTGCTCTCGTGGATGTGTCACAGGCCAGCCCTTCCTCATTAGTCAGCTTTCTGCCAGCGCTGAGGATTGTGGGACAGCAGTGTCCTGCTTTCTTGGGTCATGTGGCCAAAATCCACAGTGCTGTGGGCATCATCAGTGAGGTAAAAACACACTCACACACAAGGGTTTGTTTACATTTATTTGCAGCAGTGACTGGCATTGAAACAGAAGGAGGAAGTGTGGCTTTCAGATGCACATCAGGTGTGTTTAGACTAAATGGTGAGCCAGTTTCATAGAGGGCCGTAAGTGCTAACAAAGTCTGTGGAAAGGTGGAAATGAATGTAAGCAGGTCTATTATGAAAGGGTGACTATGACTCAGAGGGTAGGTGCAACTGTGTTTGGGCAAGATACTGAACCTCGAACTGATCCCCTGGTAGTCAGGCCATCACTTTACATCAGTGTGTCCATGTGAATGAAACAAGAGGCAAAACTGCAAAGCACAAACAACAGGAGCAACAGAATCCAAGGGAAATAACAGAAACAAATGGAGATCTAAACTGAAGATACAATACAAGCTTTTGCACCCTGTAGAACTGGGCCTGGAGGTCCTTGAAATCAGTTCAACTCTTGAATCTTTTAGCTGTTTACACAAAAGATCACCAATGTCGGTGCATATGTTGGCTTTTTACAACAAATGTCTGTATTGTTGGTGCCCTGGCTCCTTGTAACCAAGACAGGCAACAAGAACACTCACAACAAACAAAGTTATATTGGATTAATGCTACTGATGTTATCCGCACACACACACACACACACCGAAACAGGCAGGAGTGATTATTTTAATGAGTAGGGATGAATGGGCTGCACGCTCATATGACTTGTTCTCTGTTGTTCTGCCAAGGATAAAACACAGACTCTCACACCGGACAGATCCGGAGGTTTTGACCGCTGTTTAACACCTACATCGGTGTTCAGTGGATGTCTAAACAAACACATGCCAACTCTGCTTTCAGCTCGGAGGGAGTCAGAAACCGTTGTCCTGGTGCGAGAGAGAAATACCTCCTTTGAAGAAAAACTGAGGGAGCATTTTAAGCTGCAGCCTAATGGTGCAAACGTAATGCAATTTAAGGGAACATTAACCTCAGGGAAGGTACTTGGTTCAGTTTGTGGTGAAAAAGGGAGAATCAACTGTATTCTTAAACAAAAGGAGCAGTATTAGATTGGCTTCACATGTGTGACAAATATCTTTATTTTTAAGTATGTGCATGTTAGTGATGTCTGTATTCAATTTTATCCGTGCCGATTTGATGAAAAAACATTTTGTGGCTCAGAATACTGCAAATACAGAGTGACAATTCCTGCTATATCTTGTTAGTTCACATTTTGTAGGAGATTTAGAAAACAAAATGTGTTTTAAAGGAGACTAAATGCATCCCATGTGCCTCATTTTGGCCAGTTAAACACTCGGCTGCCCACTTACCACTAATAGCACTTCTCCTGAAAAGTGGTGTTTCAGCCATTACTGTGATTAGAGGCCACTTCTAAACCACTTGAGCTGCTGATTGCAGGTTAATTAGACGAGCAAATGGAGCGAACTGCAAGGTGGCATCGCTGCTGACTGATGGGCTCGAGAGGGAGGTGTGACGTAGGCGGAGGAGCCTCAGACATGCAAGCCGTGAAAGATCCGTCATTAGGTCTTCTCGTGTTTGACAAAACAGAATTGAGGCCAGATTCTGAGCCACACCAGCAGCATGACTCCTACAGTGTGGTCTGTTTATGAGTAGATCCAACACTTTGATCCACATTAGAACATTTCAACAACCATTAGATGGATTTCCATGAAATTCAGTTCAGACATTCATGGTACGCAGATGATGTATTCCTACTAATCTTTGGTAATCGTTAGACTTTTCCTGTCACATTAAATGATGTTCACATTAAACTTTGTACAGACATTCATTTATTCCTCAGGATAAATTGTAGTAACTCTGGTATCCATTAACTTTTCCCCAACGTCCATCAAGTTTTAACTTTTCATTTGTCCCATACTTTGGTTCAGGACCAAACGCCTTCAAAACTAAAGTCATTCTTTTAAGTCTCAGCTGTATTGGAGTTTGAGGTTGGTGCTCATCAGCAAACCTTAACATTAGTGCTCTACTTCTCAATCAAATAGGAGCTGATTGTTCAATGTTAATATTTGACTTTTTCTGGCCACACATCAGAAAATCCACTGGCATGAGTTTCAGTGATAATTTTGACCACTCTACCATCGTCAAATGCAACAACAGACATGAGAAGAGATTTCTGAATATTTAAAAGTTAATAAAAAACAGACGTGTATGATGCAAGATGTGATCTGTGGCCCATTTGACGTGCTGACATATAATGTTGAACTACCATATGTCGAAATAATGAGACAGGCAGCTCACATGTATTTCCATTTATATCTTGCTCTTATAGCTTACTTTTATATTTCATAGACAGGACATTAAAACAGCATGAAAATGAATAAACAAATACAACTGTTAAGGCTTTTCCCACCATAAACTGACTGCCTTATAACTCTACACTATAACTGACATGATCTTACCTGTTTCAAGTGGTTTACCATGTTGGATGTTGGTAAATGATAGTTGAATTCTTCCATGCTGGGTTTTTATTTATTTCTTTGTCAAGGTTATCCTCTATACTTCTTCTAAGACATGTCTACAGCTAACCTAGTCTACCAACCGGTCCACCTCAGGTTTCAGCTTGTCACATCAGTTAACCACCAGCGAATGTTGTTATTGTTTATTATTTATATCAGCCCTGCTAAATAACCCAATTTCACTAAATTGCAAAAATAAATAAACAAAAAAAAAACAAAAAACAAGCGTTTGGTTTGAAGAATATCAGTCAACTGTTAAGCTTCTAAACCTCCAAGTTGTTTTTTTGCACTGGTTACATTTTTACTCTCTATAGGCTAATTTTTTCTGCAGTGCTAAGTCCTGCACCTTCATGGAAACAACGCAACCATAGATAGAAGCAGAGAAAACTCAAAAATGTCTTTTGTGCAGTATGACAACAGTCTTGCTGCGTTTTCAAATGAGACTTGTAGCAAAAGTGATGATATACACCGATCAGGCCTAACATTAAGACCACCTGCCTAATATTGTGTTGGTCTCTCTATGTGGTCAAAAATGCTCTGAACCGTTGGGCATGGACAAGAGGACCTCTCAGGGTGTCCTATGGGGTCTGGAACCAGGACATTGGCACTGGATCCTTTGGGTACTCTGGCTTGTCCAGTGGGGCCTCTGTCCATCAAACTTGTTCCACTGCATCCTGTTGATTCTTGATCAGAATCGGGTGTAGGAAGTTTGGAGGTCAAATCAACATCTTGGGCCATTGTCATGTTCCTCCACATGTTCCTGATTGTTTGATGTTTTTTCCATGTGGTGGGGTGCATTTTCCTGCAGGGGTAGACCAGTGATATCTGGGATTTCCATTTTCATGAGGGAGTGTGCTTGTTGTGGGACAATGTTTATTTGGGTGTCTAAGTCTCATCAACACGGATGTTAAAATCCAAGGTTTTCTATCAGAACACCACATAGTACCAATATGGTCAATGTTACTCTCCTCACCTGTCAGTGGTCATAATGTTGTGGCTGATTGGTGTA